>APFE030085646.1:88997-131598 GCA_000404065.3 Pinus taeda
TAGGAAATTATATTGTAAAAACATCTTAAGGTGAATGGTTAAAGCATAGACATTGGACAAGTATATTTGTCTACTTCTATTTTAAACTGAAACAAATCCAGGGCTAAAAGGAATGGATTGATTGCACTAGTCATCCTTCTATAACTTTCCAACATATGCTGGAGTAAACAGATTGTAATTTGGGTAATTTTTCTAATTGCAAACGGGAACATACTTGTGTATTGGCAGGGTGGTTACGAGGTCCCTAGAAGTGGAGTAAACAGATTGTAATTTGGGTAATTTTCTCATTCTTACGAGGTCCCTAGAAGTGATGAATTTGAATTTGTCTTGGTTTTATACATAGTATTACTTTTTTTCTCATGCTTTCTGTGAATGGCACAGGTGAATTTTATCTTACACCCACTAGATTATCGATATGTAATTTCGGTAATTTTGATTTCAAAAGATATTTTAAAGAAATGCAAGGTATTTGTGTACTCAATAAACACAAGATTTTATAATTGAGTAAAATATTCGGCATGCCTGGTGAGAGATTCGTCAAAAAATTATATATACATATCATATTATTGATAAAATCGCCTTCCATTTTTCCTATATACCATGGAGATTCGCCCATTTATTCTACATGTAAATATTGTGGGGTTCTTAAAATTTTCCCTGATTACTCAAAAGAGAATTTGAATCTCTGAAATTTAAACATGGCAAAGTTTGATTTGTTTCTAATACATTTTGTATAGTTGAACATCACACATCATTAACTGCACCCATGATGCTTTCTATGGAATGGGATGTAGGTATGAACACCTTGACAAAAATAGTTATTCCCGTGACAAAATAAGCTTATGAATAAATAAACCAATTATTTTTTAAATATTCATGCCTTTTTTTGAGTTTTGTAGAAGCCTAAGGGTCGTAGAGAATTGCCTCACCCTATGGAAAACACTTAGAGACAAGTTCTTCAATTTCTTATTTTCTTTGACATGATTGATCCAAAATATAGGTTTAATGTTTTAAAACCAATTAAGTTTTTTTAATTTAGATAATTTCTTAAACACAATAGAATGTATTATGTGACCAAATTTAAGAAAGAGTTGGGGAGGGGGCAGAGAGAGGGAGGGAGATAGTGAAATAGTTGGAGGGAAGAGAGAGAGTGACGGGGAGAGAGAGAGTAAGGTGGGAGAGAGGGAGCCAGAGGAAGGAAACAAGGTGAGAGAGAGAGAGAGAGAGAGAGAGAGCGAGAGAGACGAGAGAGCGAGAGAGAGAGAGAGAGAGAGATGGATTTGAGTGGGAGAGAGAGGGAGGAAAGAACAAAGACATAGATAGATAAAGGCGGAGGGAGAGAGGAGTGAGAAGGGAGAGATGGAGAGAGGGTGAGGGAGGGAGGAGAGGAGGGAAGAGAAAGACGAGGAGAGGAAAGAGAAAGGGGGATAAAGGTAAGGGAGAGAGATGGAGAAGGACAGGGAGAGGGGATATAGTGATAGAGTTGGAAGGAAGAGAGAGAGATGGGGGGAGAGTGATTTAGGGGGGGAGATAGAGGGAGGTGGGAGTTAAGGGGTAGAGACGAAGGAATATAGAGATGACAAGAGAGAGATGGAATTAGAGGGGTCATGAAAGGGAGGGAACAAAAAAACATTTAGAGGGAGAAAGTTGGAGAGAGAGAGGGGGTGACAAGGGAGTCATGGAGAGAGAGTGAGGGAGAGAGGAGAGCGGAAGGGAACAGGGAGAAGGATATAAATAGAGAGGGAGAGAAGGCGAAGAGAGAGATAGACATAGAAGGAAAGAGAGGCAGAGATAGTGTGTGTATGTTTGGTGGGTGAGATAGAGAGAGGGAATAACAAAGAGACACAAATACAAATATAGATATTATATTCTATTATATAACCTTACTAAATCTATATTAAGCCTATAACTATCGAGTGTCAAGAGGGATCCAATACCTTGAGGTGCAAACATTTCCTCAAGTTTTCCACTAGAAAAAAAAAAAATTCACCTCAAGAGATTGGATCCCTCTCTGCGCTTGATAGATCTAGAGTTAAGATGGATCTAGGTAGGTTAATATGAAATTAAAGCATTTTTTATTTTATATTATAGTATTGAAAATTAAAATTTGTCCTAAAATTAAGTTCGAATTGGAACTAGATCCAATTAGACTCAATGAATATATTTTTTTAAAATACACAAAATAAAATTTAAAAAATATATTTTTAAAACTACAAAATATTAGAGATAAATAATGCAAAGTTTGTTCACCTATACACCATGTGAGGATGAAGAAGTGATCAAGGAAGGATAACCTTTAAACCAATCTTTAACAACCTTTCAATCCCCTATCACTTGTAATTTTAGATTGCTTGACACAATTAAGATGACTAACATAAAAAAAATGATTCATATTATTGTAGTAGTTGTTAGGTAGTTGCATTTTTGTTCTTAGACTAAATTAGTCATTCTTTCTAGTCATTTTTAGTTGTATTACTTATTATCTTGTCGCATACTTTAACCCGTGACTAAATTAGTGATTTATGTTAGTATTTTTTAGTTAGGTCACCTAACATTGCTCATTTCTGGTAGAATTTCACTTGCAGAATCTATGGCGACTGATGTTTTTAGTCACCTAGTCACTAATTTCTTTTTTTCTACTAGTGTCTTGTGGGAGAAAGAGTGGAATTATGCACAACCACAACCCACAAAGATTGTGTTTATGATTTCTTGGAAATAGATTAGAGTTAGTTGTAATGGTTTGAATTTTCTTTGTATAACTTAGAAGTCAGTTTAGCTATTATATGAGTGGTATTGCATGAATTAGACGTCACTTAAATTCAACTAATATTTTCCATCATAAGTTATTTCATTTTTTTAATGATAAATGGATGCATGCATATGATTGATTGCAAGGTTGGTTGATTTGTAGGAAAGGGCACCTTCACAACTTCCATCCTAATCTCCTTAATCTTCCCCTTCCTCTTCCAAAATTTATCCCAAATCCTATTTTATAATCCATTCATCCTATGTGAATGAGAGCACTCATCCTAGCATAAGATTGGCATTCGAGAGGTCTTAAGCTTCGCTATGGTCTTAGAACAACCCCCTTTCATTTTCTTCATTTACTATCCACCACTCCATACCCTTAAGACAATGTTTTCACCTACGAAAACCACTAATATGCCCTGGTGTAGTATTACGGACATACCTATAGCGTTACATGCCTCACGTAGCAATCACCTATGGCAAACCAATAGCCACATTTTCCTTCCTCAGTCTCCATCCCCACTAAAAATTTGACTTAGCATAGATTCATAATGATGCCCAACTGGGATAATATGATCTAGGGAACCTCATAGGCCACTCCAAACCTTACTTTTGTTCACTGCAAAAATAGAGTAGAGTTAGTTTCTTTATCATGCAAGTAGGTTACTAATTTATGAGAAAATATGAACTAGGTAGATTGTACATGCAATTCTAATTTGTAGTTTGATTAATTATGTGAGATATGTTGGTTTCCTTTCTATGAGTATGTGAGTTAATTTTTTGAAGTATACAAGGTAACATAGCTTTATTTCTGGCCCACGGGGCTTTGGATTGATGGTGAATGGGTGCGATGTTAAGGCACTCCTTGCGATAGGTCACCGGTTCAAATCCCCCGTGGGTACTTAGGTTAGTCTTAACGTAGAAAAAAAGACATAGATTTATTTTTGCAAGTAAGTTACCATTTTTCCTTTCATAAATAGATTAGTTACATTTTTACAAGTTGAGTCAATGGAATTTCTATTTTCATACCTAGAAGTAATTTCTAATTGTCTTTTTAGTAGCAATATTTAATTATAAATTAGCAGGAGGAAGGGTCTCTGAGATATTTTTTATCTAATGTCATAATTGATGGTGACATGTGCCAAACCCTATCTACTATGCATATGGCATTGTCACCTTGAAGTTTGTACGAACACCAGGTTTCTAATTCGAGTTGAGGAACCCTTGTATATTGCAACATTTTTGGTGCAATGCCAAGGCTCACAAAATCTAGGAAACCAAACATTTTGGAATATTACCACTTTTATTAATAATGTAATGTGAGAAGAAAAGACATAACTATTCGTGGCCTTTCCTATGTTTGATCAAAATCTATTCTTAATCAATTTTTTTTATACCATATATTTTATTTCCATATATTAAATATATCATATTTTGTAAAATAATTGTAAAACTTTTAAATTACACAACAAAAAATAATTGAGGAAACATGTTAAAATAATACAATTTTCAAAGCTTTTTAGAAGGAAAGTAAAATTAGAAATCTTTGTAGTCCAACTAGTTGATGTTTGTTTTTTGTGCCCTCACTAGCCAATAGTCATTTTCTAGCTACTTTTATGGGCCCACTTTCTCTGCTCCAACAACATCTCTCTCCTTTGTTTTATCAAGGTCCTCCTAATGTCTGTTTTTGTTACGATATAGCTATAAATGATTGTACAGACCATGCATGATGTTTCTTTCGCACCATGATTTAAAATTTCAAATTAAGATGTAAATGATGGTACACACCATGCATGATGTTGTTGTCACACCATGATTTCAAATTTCAAATTAAGCACGAATGAAATTTTGAAATAAAGTGAGAAGCCATTTGGGTTTCTCTGTTCGGTGAGGTCCTGGATTAGCATTTGGGTTTCTCTGTTTGGTGAGGTCCTTGATTATATCCTATCAGTCACAGGATTTTCATGTGTCTAACAAAGAATAATAGGCACAAACAACCACATATTTGTAACTCCAATTATTTGATGGAAACTATCTTTATTTTGATAATGGAGACAATCTCTAGTTCAATGACCATCCATCCCTCTCGTCATATCTTTCACTTGTTTCCTGACGATGTAAATTTCTAATTATATGTTGTATTGTTTTATTTTAAAGATTATATTTTACTTCATATTTGAACAATTTATTGGTTTCTAACTTGAAGTGATGATAAGAGAAATATAATTTGAAATTTTGTCCACATTTAAGGTGGATTGATAATAATAGTAAATATTTTCTCCATCTTTAAGGAGGAGCGATAATAACAATAAATATTTTATGCAACTTGCTCATGGACAATGGTAAACTTATTTTTTTGTAGCTTTAAGGAGGGATAATAATAGTAAATTTGTACTGTAGCTCATGGTAAATATTTTATGCAGCTTGCACTTGGATAATGTTAGATTTTTTTTATTTTCTCCCTTAAGGAGGAGCGATAATAATATTTTATCCATCTTTCTCGTGGAAAATGCTGGACTTGTTTCATGCAAACAATTTGGAATAATTTTAAGAGTTGGTGTATGGGTATAGTTTTATCAAAAAAATTATAAAATCACCGAAAATATTCAAATATTTTAACCATATAACCATATTTGTTTATATATTTTTGTTGTATTTTAATAAATGGCTTTGGTACATTCAGTTCGGTTGCGAATATATGAGAAGGTGAACAATAGGAGAAATACGTGGTGAAACACAACATAATAAATAACTATTGTTTCCAACATATAAATAAATATCAAGAACCTCACGAAAAAAATATAATTTGAAACTTGTAAAACATAGATTTCAATAAACAATACTCTGTTTTAGTAACGTATTAGGGAGTTCCCACCATTATGGGGTAGTTGCCCCAACTAAAAGTAATGGAATTTACACCACTAAAGAATGAGCTGCACTCAGTTTTAAAATTACATAATTTGTTTTATTCATATATTTTATTTGGTTCACCTTTCACATGATTGATTTCCATAATAGCTAAATCAATAAAGAAAAGAAGCTAAAAATATAATCTGGTGGAAAACTAATTATGGTGATGAATGCATGCCTAACAAGATCAATGCTATATTAATGAATCATAAATAAGGATAAAAATTTCTGCATTTCAAATATTGTATTCAAAATTTTATTATGAATCACTTTATGGCATAAAATGTATTTTAAAATTCAAAATACAGTTGTATAACATTTTACAATTGTTGGTTGGTAACAGGTGTCTTCTAAAACTCCTAATTACCCCACATTAATCATCAATCCGGTCAAGTCCATTTATTCCAAGAGTGTACACAATATGTGCATGATATGAATCCAAAGAGTATTGTTTCTTAAAAGGAAGTATAGACCTTTGATAGAAGAATAAATTGATACATCAAATAAACTAAAATTGCAATCATATAAGGAATTATGACATCTAAGCTTCAGGACTCGAACCTCTATCGAAATCATAAGCAAATCTCACATAAACAATTCAAGTAATAATAGCATCAACTCAGAGCACAGTAGCAATAACTCATCTCTGCTTAGTTGATTCAATCTAAATTATACTCAATATCTATAAAGTAATCCAAATGGAAATTATATCAATCTAAAATGAATTCACTATATAAGTAGTTGAATCTGGAATAAGTATAAATCAAATAAAATGAAAATGATGTAAAGTATGTAAAGGAAATTTACTCCTTCAATACCAGAAAATGGTCATTAACAAATAATATTAACTCGTAGAAAACATGAAAATTATCAAACCAATCAAACTTGTGAGGATCAGAAATATATAACACAAGGAAGTAGTTTAATTGATGGAGGTCAGGCCCTTAGCCACCAGTGAGCACTGCTGAGCTACTTCAGAGAATACGAATGAACAACAACTTCAGTTATATATTAATCATGGAACACAAATAGCATTACAATATTTTCGCATTCTCCAATAGCATGAGTCTGTAAATTAAAATTACATTTTGAAATTACAGAGATCCCCCCTCTACTTCCTATAATCTTTTTATTTTATAATCAGAAAGGGGTAAAACATAAATTTGATCCCTCAGGATCTCCTAATCCTGAGGGATTCACAACTGATTTCTATCTTCAGACACCTTTCCAATTTCATGTTGATCCTCCTGATTCACTCTGAGCCTTGTCCACAGCTGATGCATTCCATCCTTCATTTGTTGGTTTATGTTGTTCCATCGTTAGGGAACAAAAACTATTCCTTTCAACATTTGTCTACATAAAGAAGAGTAAAATTTAGTTACTATGGCTAGATCTTAACTGTGAGTAGTTCATCCATTTCTTATCATAATCCATCAATATATTAGCGCATTAAGCTATGAAAAAGATAAGAAACAAGGAAAGAGGTGATGAAATAAATGTAAATACATACCCATTTCGTAACTCAACAACAGCTAAGTCAGAGCCAATTAAATTCATGTGAGAAAACTCTAATAAATTTACTTGTCTCTTAACTAAACTTAACTTATGACGAAACACATTATCTAACAGAATGATCAAAACTACAAAATGATAAAAAATGCATTAGATAATATGGTTCTAATAAAAAATCAAACTATGATTGACTAAATGTTTAAATAATAAAATCAAATAAAACAAAATTAGTTAGAGAAATTTAATTAATAATTTAATATAATGAATTTTAACATATAAAGAAAAAATTCTAATTAATTTATTTATATGTAAATATGGTATATAATTTGACACCATAGTAGTAAAGTTGTAGTAATAAGTTATATGTGATTTGTCATCATTAAAGAGGGGTTGTTGCAATTGTAACAAGGAAACAAGGGATTTGCATCCACTAGAACAAGGAGCTACACAGACATAATTTTAGGTAAAAAGTCACCATTATGTCAATGTCACTTGCACAAAACTCTCAAACCAAATAATTTAATGTTTTAAATGCTTTCGAGTACAATCTATAGATTGTGTCAATTTTTAAATCTTATGATTCGTTTGGTTCAGATCTCAAATGTTTGAACTCCAAGGGAAAAGTGGATATTTTTACCAAATAAATTCTCTCTTGAAAGTGATAAATTAATGAATGGGATTATGGATGGTTAAAACATAGTAGAAGTTAGTTTGAAAATATTTAACAATATGGTTCACTGTGGAAATATCCAATCACTCACATAGTAGTGTGATCAATTAAGTTAAAAGATATCAATGGATGTATATTTAACGGATGACCTGATGGATTATTAAAACATAATAGTTTTGTTAATTAAATTTAAAGTAAAACAATGAATTTATATTTAATTTTTAGTTAAATAAGGAATGAAACAACTAATAAAATAAATTATTTATAAAAAGAGTTTTAAATTAATTTTAGTTTCAAAATTCAAACTGTCATTTTGATTTTTTTTAATTATTTCTTCATTTCTAATATTGTGCATATTATTGTCAAGTTTGACTAACACAACTGGTTCACAATGGGCCTCATTAACATGGTGACCCAGGATCAATCGTCATGAGGGGTGGTTGTGTGTTGTGCGTGGGGGAGAAGACATGCTAAAAAATCTAGTCATCTAAGCGCTAGCATGGCCCAGGCTAGATGCGATTCCTGAGTGACTTCGATGACCAATATTCCCCTAAGGCGCGACTCCTCAAGCCACGGTTCAAGCCTTGAGGAGCATAGACAACTTGACAAAAAAGAATATTGTGTTTATTCTTTAAATACTGATAATAATAGGTCTTTAAATATGTAAGGCACTTCTCATTCATTGATTTCATCTAGCTATAATTATTTTAATGCAACGTATCATTTGCATATTAACTTTCACAGTGAAAGAAAATTAGTTTATGGTTGCTTGATGTAATAAACTTGGAGCTTTGAAGTTCTAGTTGCATGATCACTTTTAGAGGTAGGTGGATAATGTTCATTACCTAAACTTCAAATTGTCCCATTGGGATGAATTCATAAACTTGAGTTTTTGAATATTTATTGGGTTTAGAGTGCGATAATGAAAATTAAGTTTAGTTTGCAATTTTTAGAAACTTATAAATAAGAGCCAAAATTACATTTCAAACAATATTTTAAATCTCGAAAAAGATATTCTATATTTTCCATGCTATTTTTATCTAAAAATAATTTAAATATCTATTGATCTCAGATATATGATATATAGGCATTTAATGTATTGAAACACATAAGTAGAATTCCTCAAAACCTCGTAGATTTTAATTTAGAAAACAAGAGTTCAATATGTTCTTATCATTTAAATATTATATCTTAAAAGTATATATATTGATTATATCCAAAACTATATTTTGAATCACTTTATGGTATAAAATAATTTTTTGAATTTAAAATAAAATTAAAGAACATTTTAGAACCAAGTAAGAGCCAATTAAGTTAAGGTGAGAAAGCTCATAAATTAACTTTTCACTTAATTTAACTTCATATCACAACAAGAATAAGCTAGCATTTGCACCAGATGTTGCAAAGGAAATGTCGTAAGGCATAAAGTGTGGAAGAATAGTGACATGTGACTAGACATTGTTGAAAGCAAGGGTGGATGATAATATGTTATAGTTTCAATTATTAGTTATGTGTATTCTCAATATGGATATTTTGTAAATAATAATAGTGTCATGTAGAGGTCATCCATTATCCATGTAGTTGTTGTTTATGTGAACATGTTTTCATAGTTTATTTAAAGGTTTATTATTTTTTATTTTTAAATGATTTTTTGGGATAGAATATTGTTTAAGATATGATATTTTTCTTCGGATATGTATTTTTTTCATACGTGACCAATTTATGGTACTTTCCTTTTATATCTGGGGAAATTGAAGATTAATCGTCATTTGATCTTCAGTGATGACTTGTTAAGTTTTTATAAGAAAAAAACTAGTAGATTGTAATGGAAGAGGTGAAACATTTATATTACATTGTGAACAATATCATGGTTGTCATTCCATATTTGAAAATGCGTCAAAACTTCTTGGAGTCATCAAAGACTTGCAGAAGTAGTAAAGTACTTGTGAAATGTATATTTTGTTAAAGTGATGTACAAGTATTATTAATATTTGAAATATGGAAATTAATTCTGGAAAGTCAATAGTAGTAGTTTACATGGGAAACATTATTGAAAATAATAATTAATAAACAAGATTGCATGTAATGGTGGAATATGGAGGTAAAACATATACATTAGGTGGAATTTATAGATAGTATAATGGTTGTAACGAAGAATGCTTCTTTATCTTCAAAGATGCTTTTTCAAGTTTCAATTGAAAAATACAAGCAGTAGATTATAATGGAAGAGTTGAAAAAAGAAATATAACATTGTGAAGAACATTGTGGTTGTCATTTCATATTTGAAAATGCATAAAAACTTGTTGGAGACATCGAAGACTTGAAGAAGCAGCAATGAACCTGCGAAATGTATATTTTGTTAAAATTTGTAATATGTAAATTAATTTTGGAAATTTATTAGTAATAATTTGCCTATGAGTTGTGCTAAAATGAATTTGGAATGAACGAGAATGAATTTACCTTTCTCATGGGTATTTAAATATTCTTAGTCTAAAATGGAAGGTGAACGATGGCATATCAAACATCATTGAAGATTTATGCATAATTGGAGATGAATATTTCTTGATTGCCAGTCTATCCCTATTTTTCGCATTATGTCACGTTGATGAATGTGGATTATGAATTTCATCATGTATTTTATTTGTAGTAATAATTGTATAGTTGGAGAAAGGTAGTATAATGGTACTTCTGGATTTGGTACTGGTAGAAATTTGTTTTCTATATTTTGCAATGTAAGAATTAATGTTTCAATTTTGTCATAGTAGTTATAAAGTTGTGTTATTTCTAAGTCCATATGTCCTGTCGGGAAAGAAAGAAAATCTTAGAACCGAGTAAATAGAAGATATAATGAAAATGTAAGATTTGTAACCATGTATTAATAATGATTAAATTTGCCTATTTTTGAAAGATATGAAAGGTATGATATGAAATAGATCGAGGTTAATAAATATAAGAAACATTTTGGTGATGTTAATGTATGGATTGGAGCATATTGGTCGGATCTGGCATTGAACGAATAACTTCTTGTACATGTTTTCTAAGAGAAATGTTTTTGTTTTCTTTCATTTCATCATAATCAACGAAACTAAATGATGAGAAAATCCAAATATCTTGTAGAGAAGGGACTCTTGAAATTGTTGTGAATGCAAACTTTGACATTCAGTTTTTGCAATGTCAATGTTTTCATTCGACAGTGTCCTACCTTGAGATTTATGTATGGTTAATTCCGAAGCCATCATTAGTGGAATTTTAATAGGTCTATATATTTTTATTACTAGAATAGGTAAGCAGGTTGTATTTCTTTCATCCCAAGGAGGTTCAATGTATTTGGGAAAATCTATGAAAACAAATGTTGGTAGTTGTGGAGGTGCAATAGCTTGTTTGGAGAAGATAGATATAATTTCTTGAAGGGAACCATTAACAAGTCCAGCTAAAACCCAAATGTTGGAAGTTACCATGAATTTTTTGAATTTGCATAGAAACACAATTCACTGAAGTTTCTTGTCTTCTGAGAAAATGTTGGAATATGTGTTATCATCTTGACCATTGGATCTTGTGACAAGAGTGTTTAGATATTTGATCATTTACTTATTACAAATCTTTGTTTTAGAATTGGTTGGGAATAGGTGCATGGAATCATGGAAATAATGTATTTCACCTTTTGATAAGAAGTTTGTGTGTGACATGCTTGTATTGAAGTCGTCAATTGTTGGATTTTCATTTATAATGTTCTAGAGGATGTTCTTGAAAGTAAGTTGGGTGACGTTGTCACATTGTTGATGACATATTGTCTCCAATGTGATGACTGTGTTAAATATTTTCCATAACACACTTATGTGCCTCGTGCATACATATAGAGGTATGTCTTTGATGGGTGGTAACGCGTTGAGATCACCAACTAATATAATGGAACACCCATCAAAAAGAGTGTTTCTTTGTACTGGAAATGCCTCTCAAAGACATTCGTCAAGATGTCGTAGAAGATTTGGCTCAATGAATCTCACTTCATCAATTAGTATGTGTCTGATATGCTTAATTTCTTGGAATTTTTGAAGAGTGTTACGTTCTATGGGCGTAAGATCTTTTATAGGAAGGTGAAGTGCGGAATGGATTTTCGATGCTTATATGTTGAAGGTGGCAATGCCTGTAGGGGTGAGAAGTATTATTAGTGAAGTTTTAGGCTTGCTAGGGTTATGGTAATTTATTTGATGCAATTTATAGGGAGGGATTTTCCTATACCAGCAGTGCCTTGTATTATTATCATTCTTAAAGCGGCTAAAATATCCTTCTTAGAAAAATTATTACAAATAATATTTAGAGCTTTTATTTGCATTGGAGATAATGTAGTAAGGATCATCCAATTTGTTTATGGGTTTGAACAATGTGTTGAAAAAACCTACTATTCTCAATGAATTATATGCCATTATTTTGTAGATCCAATGAGATAGTGGTATGATTCCAATTATGTTTATCATCAAAGCCATGAAGGCCAACCATGTCAAGGTAATTTATGAGGAGATTGTTTGTACAGTGGAATTGGGATACTAATTCCTGTCGATTTATTTCCATGGTGTCTAAAGGATTGGTTTCATAAATAGTTGAGTTATAATTTGCAACAAATTCAATATCACATAGTGTGCAGTGTTGATGCCAAGGTTTGTAGAAAGGAAAAAATATTTGTGAGTTTTTTATGAATTCTTAGCCATAATCTCCTGTCTTGTACAATATGGCGAAAGGGTTTGTATAGCATAAGTTGAACTCAACATAAGTCAACATAAAGAGGTTATGTTGTGGATAGCATGGAGGAGTAGCATGGTATGACCTGAATAATTTCTTTTGTAGGTATAAGTTCTCATTTGTTTGTCTTGCAATGAGGATCATATGTCAAAGATATTGTTATTTCTATAAGTGATGTAGATTTTATGGTAGATGGGCATTGGATATATGTATCTATGATGTTTGGTGATGTAGAAGAGGTGGTTTTAGTTTGTGGAAGGCGCATATAATCTTCTTGGATTACATTTGAATAAAAGAATGAATGATTACATAATGTTAATGGTAATTTTTCCAGCATATGGAAGGTTTCTTCTGCTTCAATTTAATGATCAACAACGGTTTCTGCAAGGAATTTTTGAAATGTAGATGTTGCTAGGTCAACATTGGGTGAAGCTAGGATAATTCTACATAGCATGTGGTCGATTATTTCAGATTTTTTTCTTCTTTGGATGCATATTTTGCTATATATTTCTATACAACATGTACGGAGAGTACTGGTCGGTAGTCAAAATTTGCACACCAAATATATAACATGGTAGAGTTATGTGTATTGAGTCGATCATAGTTGTGAGAAGGGATGTATGATTCTTTTTCCATTAGAACCAATGAGTAAGTATGATTTTGGATGTAATTCCCATGGTGCTCTATAGCAACATTCAAATGAGGATCATTTCTCTCCTATGCTTGGGCTTTCGATGCATTTTGTGTGACATTCAATGCAATTGATGACTTGTTCATAATCATTGAGAGGATTTGTTTTGAAAATATGTGGCATGGACAATAGGTAAGGGTCTTATGAATTTGTCTAAGTAATTGGTTGGTTTGAAGGAGAAGGAATGTGATGGTTCAAACCTAAAATATATTTTTCGAAGAATTTCTTAGCAATATCCATTGCTTCTATGTCTTCTTAGTTGAGGGTTTCCATATCAGTTGCATTTTCTATCCAAACAAAACCATGAATTTGTGTAAATAATCTATGTTTCCATTCATACTTATTAAATAGACATTTGTCTAAGATAATTTTATAGTAGATGAGCTTTGATTTTCAGAGAGTGACGAAATAAATGCAATAGAATGCATACCTATACTAGTAGTCTTTTGTATGCAAGTGTTTCTCTAAGATAACTTCATGAAATGTTGTGAATCTATGGTGCATATATAGAGATATTAAATGTGGGTTAGAGATAATGTTATCATTTCTCCATTTTTGTTGTTTTGCAATATCACAAGGTTGACATCTAGGCATGGCTGCATGGAGATCAAGCCATTTTGTATCAGTTACAGTTAATGTGAAGAATAACGTCATGCAATCGAGCTGATATATCATGGCCATTAATTCACTTTTAGCTTTGTGCCAAAAAGATCTTGTGCTACATAAAGAGAAACCAAATCACAAGACTTTTTCTGCCATCTTGTCATCTGGAAATTGGTCTAATCTGATGCTCATATCTTGAATAGGTATCAGAAAGTTATCTACAATGTTCTTTTAAAAAAAAATGGATCGTGTTGCTTGACTATGATATCGCATCATGAGATTGTATATGTAATAATGAAAGCGTGGGTTCTTTCTGAATCTATTATCATAGTAACATATGATATGAAGTGTGTATTCATGTTATCGCACTGCTTTTATTATTGGTTTATTTTGCATTGCAATTCCTACGGGGAAACTGGTGGGGAAATCCATAGGGACTAGACCTTTTGTGTTGTACTCATTGTTTGGGGATAGGCCAATTAGTGGCCATTCAATTGTAGTATCAAAATGGTGGCTGTAGGCGTGTAAATAATGGTGTATTTCTTATATTTTTGTATTTGTATTGGGAATAATGGGTATGAATGATGATGTGTGTTGTAGGTATGGGTTTGCAGAATCTTCTATGGGGTCAAGAGGTGGTTCAGGCTAAAGGTGGACAATTAGTTCTGTGGTATTGGAAAGACGGATAGAGGAGTTGACATCAGTGGGGATTGTTTGTAAGGATGATAGTGTGTTGTTATGAATATGAGAATTCTTATAGTATGGGTCATTTGTTGATTTGTATTCTAAAGAAGCAAGCACAAGATGTCTACTCATAATGCAATCATAAGTAGGATGGTCATTACTATGAAGGGTGACAATCAAAATTTCCAAGTCTTGAAGACATCATGAAAACATGATTGTGATTTTTGTAAGGTTTTGTGGAAAAAATTTGTGTGGCCATTGTATTTATATTGGTCACCATGTGTGTAATCAGAGTCAATTACTTAAACATTGCATTTTGGGTAAAACCACATGCTTCTATTTTGTGGAATAAGTTTTTTCTATTATTTTTTAATGTACCTTGGACAAGTGGCTTCCCATGGGTTAGTCCCTACCTAGGGAAATTTGTCTAAAATAATTATTTTCCTAATTGTGACTTTATCAAGTGAAAGTGACTTGATAAGTTGTAAAGTCAATGTTAAACTATAAAGTGAAAAGTGATTTTAGACATAAAGTTCAATGTGGGTACTTTATTTAATGGGTGAGTTAAAAAATATAAGGTAAATTAAATGCACATTTATTCTCATCCCTTAATATAAATGAATCTAAGAAATTAGATCTTAGGGTTTCCCAAAAGTCATTTATGGAAACAAAAGGGGGAAAGAAAAGAGAGACTGCATTCATGCTTCATGAACAAATTGGAGAAAGGAGACTGAGAGCTAGAGAAGCATTGTAAAGGAGAAATTTGTTACATGAAGTTGAAGGAGTGATTTTTGGGAAAATATGGGCATGGAAATCAAGCCATAGAAGGGAACAAAAGGTACAATGAAGACAACATTGAATGTTCTGAGATGCACGTCGTTCGAGAGAAGTTCTTGAAACAAAATAGGGAAAAAAATTGTACGGTCTATACAATGGTACATAAATTTGTAAAGTTTGTATGAAGTCTGTACACTACAGCCTGTATAGTTGTATTCGTACAAAAAATATTTTCATCCTCTAGTGGGAATGTAAATCAAGGAAAAGTGGGCACAGTTTTGAAGGAGTTTTGGGCTGAAGAAATAAGTTGTATTTTTCTATTTTGTTTTGTTCACAAATTTATTTTTCCTGAACGTTAGAGATAAATAAATTTGAAGAGCTCTCTAAAAGGTTTTCCTCAGAGAATAGTGAAGGGTTTTTTCATTGGTCTAAGTTGACCAAAAATACGTGTGTATTTTTATATGTGTCGTTGGTCTAGTTATGTCCATATTTATTTTCAACATGTGTTCACAGTCCCATGGGTTTTAATCTAAAAATATCATTTCCAGAATTCCATATGTTGAATGTATGCTTATGGGAAAGGGAAATTAACTGAATGGATGTGATAAGGTGAAATTAAATTCAGGATGGGATTACATGAAAAAAATAATTAGTCATCAAATTTCAACATGGTATGAGAGCTATATGCTGAAAATTGCAGTTTGAGCAACAAACTGTATTTTGGGACAACAAATAGTGGTTTGGAGAACAAGTTAATATTTTGCGACAGCAAGGTGAAATTTCGCACAAAGCGAACTTTTGGGAGAAAAAGGTGTGTTGGAAAGTTAATAGTTTTGTAAATTTTGGATAGTAGTCATGGCCATGTTCTTAAGGATAAAGGACATACTGGATGGGATATCGAACTATGCCATTTGGAAGGACAAAATTACAATGTTTGACGAGGAAACAGTTCGGGACATAGTGCGACAAGTGGTTATACCTCCAATGGCTATAGAGGAACTTGTTGAATTCACAAAAAATAATGAAAAGGGAAAAATGATTTTGATGGACATTCTAAAGGATCATGGGGTTCCTAAGGTGAGAGGAAACACATATGAATATCACATGTGGACATCTCTAAACAATCCCTATTAGAGTACCAATGATATCAGGAAGATGTTACTCAAAGAGAAATTGAAGAACATTAGGATGGTAAAGGTTCAAACTGTAGATCATTTCTTGGCAGGGTCAAATAGGTACGTGATGATTTATTTTCTATGTGTCAGGAAATTGAACCAACATAGTTAGTGAGGATAGCTATAGCAAGACTTCCTAAGTCTTGGGAGATCTTTGTATCTGTTGTTACCTCTAGAGAGAATATTCACAATTGGGATAACTTGGATGATTTTGTGCAACACGAGATACAAAATATTGGCAGTAGTGGTGTGAAGATAGCCGATGAGGAGGATGTAGCCTGGATTTCCAAGAAAGGGGCCTCATTAGATGGGGCTAATGGAAAGGTGGAGGAGAAGAAAAATGATACCGATATATCCAAAGTCAAATGTTGGGCATGTCAGAAGATATGACACTATGTTTCTATTTGTCCTAAGTGTCCTACCTCAATCTTACATGGGAATTACGAATCGAAAACTTACTCTATTCCGAGTTAAGGATGCTCTAGATGGATTCTATTCATCGATATGTCTCTGTTGATATATGGCACACCAAGTAATTCTTAGTGGTTCGAGAGATATTGACGTTTAAAGTTAGTAACCCCATTTACTATGGTACAACCCTATGGTGTTTTTGCACCACACTCATAATGACATGATGTGTCTCTTCTAAAATTTTACCATTCCTTATTCGTATACTTATTTAATTATACTATAGTAATTTTATCATTCATGTGTTTCTCAAATGTCGAATTATTCTATAGAATGATGAAATAATAGATAAACATAGTAACAATAACTTTGTTTATAAAATTAAAAACCATTTTTCGAACAATAAGCTCACTTTCCCTTAGAATTTACATAAATTAAGGTGAAATCACTCTACTAAATTTATATTGTCATCAATAAATAAATAAAATTTTGAAGTATTCTCATAACAACCTCACAACGTACAACCTTCTCCAATAGATTTATATCATGAATAAATAAATAAATTTCTAAACTATTCTCATAACAACATTACAACATATAACCTTCTCCAATACCTAAAAATTTAAGAATCTTTATGATAGCTATAAGATTTTCTTTTTTCTTTTTTCTCCTTAGTTTCTTAAATCCACTCAAATATTCTATTAACCAAAAATAATTTTCAAAATTTACATGAGACTAAACTAATTTATCAACCTCATGCATATCATTCATTCTTGTGACCATTGATAAATAGTTTAACAAAAACACTAATAAACACTCTTCAATATCCTCTCCCTCTCATGACGATATTCTCATGATGGTACAAAAGACTACCTAAGGGAGTTCAAATTCTTTCTACGAGTTCTTAAAGGCTCCTCATCTTTTCATTCTATTCCAGATTTTGGTGTAACCTTAATAAGCTATGAGAGATATGAAAATTAAACGTATTATAGTGTAACTTTGTATATTGAGGTCTAGATGTACGTGTATCTAGTAAAAACTTTAATTAAAATGAAATAATAAACATTGTCTATTGAGGCCTAGACGCACGTGTACCGAGTAAAAACTTTAACTAACATTGAATAATAAACTTTGTATATTGAGGCCTAGATGCATGTGTACCCAGTAAAAACATTAGCTAACATGAAGTAATAAAATAATCGTTTTTAGATCACAGATGACATGGTCGATTCCCCATAAGGTGCTTTGAATGTCTAATTTCAAGCTTCATAAATACTTCATTTTATGCCTCTAATTTTCATCTACAATAAACCTCACTTCATAATCAACTTACTCCAAAATGAATAAAGAAAACATGGTGAAAATTTATATTGAATATTAAAATATTATGTTTAAAAAAACAATATTTGGCCTAATCTTTAAACATACATAAAAAGGATGTTACATGGAAAAACATTATAATGCTAAACTGAAAAATTATGGATATAACCAGATTTGAAATAAATATTGTGCGATGTCCCAATTCATATAACTAGATTATCAGGGAACGCCCTAGGGTGAAAATCCAATATTTACATGAATGTATTCGTGTTTACTACACCTTGTCAAACTTAAAAATCCAAAAGTACCAAAATTTTCACCTAAAATTTCTATGGAAGCTCAAAGAAACATTTAAAAAGAGGGAGACATTGAGGGAATAGAGGGCACTATAGTTCAGAGTAAACCCACTGAAAAATGTAGTTTCAATGAAATAGGTGATTGCATTGTCTCCAATGTATATTATGACAAATAGCACATAAAATTATATTAACCTCACCATCATCTATGCCAACAAATTGGACTGGAATGACAACTGTTGGGGAAAATTCAACCACTACCAAAGCAGCAGCTAAAGGATAACTACCATGGAGACTAATGTATCATGCTCCCAAATGAGGATGAAGATCAAAATGTTGACCCCTCTATAGAATTAGTGGCATTAGTATTTCCTTCCAAGTGTTGCAATACCCTATGACCACCTCCAAAACTGCGACTCCATGGAACTTGCTACCTCCACACATTTCCATCTTCCCAACTCCAATCTATGATAGTTTGTTTGGCCGTTGTAGATGCCAAGACACCATTCATAGTTTGGTTTTCGTCCAATATAATCTAATTGACGTACACACACATTATCCCAAATGTTCTCCAATTCCCACTCATCTCTGTTCCATCTACCAATCCATCTAAATACTACGCTTGATATCAAGTGCTGCTTAACAATACCTTCACTTTCTCTCGATGTGGATTGTTCATTTGAAAGGCCATGAGTTGCAGTTGTTTCAGTAGAAGGTGCACACCTTTTCCACACCATGCCTCTATTTGATGCTTTATCTTTGTGTCTATAAATCGACTAAAATATTGCTTTCGCACATTTTTATTTTGAGTGTCGCTTCCAATCTGTGATTCCACCATCCCGTCGCCTATTGACTTTTTATTTACAAAATTGAGTATATTTTGAGGAGTTTGCGCAATCACAACACATTAATGAGAAGACCTATGATATCAACCCCTTAGGCTTTATATGTCAATTTAGACATGTAATATAGTTATCTCTGTGTTATTAGTCCTAGGCTGACCAAAGACAGGTTGGCTTTGTTACCATTACTTTGTCCTCAATTTTATTTCAGTCTCAAAAGATAATTCCTTCATGGGTAGTCACTTATCCTAACCCTAACTTGTTTCAATCATTTAAGTGGTCTACTTAGTCGTAAGTCAAAATAGGTCACATATCTCTTTTATAGGGAGGAATAGAGGAGAAAACCACAATAAATCTGAGTAAAGGTATATGATTAAGTGGATTCAAAACAATTAACAATATATGTGTTAGTCTTAGTTGATATAAAAAATATTGGCACTTTGTAAATTTAGTTTCAATGTGAACTGCCGAAAGCTAAAATGTAACTTAATGTGGGAATAATTATCTCTCACAATCTCATAGGAATTAATAAATAATGTTTTGTTATTAGAGAAGGATACATAATTTCACTTAATAAATTGTTGTTGTCACCACGCCACAACTATCCCTAAAGCATGCTTCACAAATGTGGTCCACAATGTCCTAGTGTAACGGATTATTAATTCACCCTTATGGTGTCTCCACTTCTTATAGCTAACTGTTGTTTTAACATTGACTTAATCAATTTTGTTCTTTAACAATGTGAAATACATGTATAATATACATCCTCATTGGCACATATACAAGAGATATATAGGGAAAGAAACACTTGGCTTAACACCTGCAAAACATCAACATATAAGAGAAATATAATTTATAAAAAACAAGTTCAAGCACTTAGCTAAACACAACAAATTGACTTGCAGCCACACGCAAGATATCTTACAACCTCAACTAGTGTGATGTCTCATTTGTACCTCATTGCAAGACTCCCTGCAGTGCAATTCTCAAGCCCCCCTGTTAGATTTGAAGACCAAATGGGAACCTGTGTGTGGAATCAGTACTCATTTCCAAAAACTAAGTTTCTCTAGGGTGAAAACACCACATTTGCCCCAATCACTAAAATTCTTGACCAATTAATGAAGCTCCAAAGTCCTATCTAATTCTACCACCAATATTACCAAATTTTGATTCTTGCAACCAAAATCACAAATATTTGGGTGAGCAAAACCCAAATTTCATTTTAGGCCTAAACAACTAATATTGAGCAAGAAAACACCATATTTTGGGAAAGAAAAGACCAAATTTTGTTTAAGATCCAAACATCAAATTTCAAGGATGTGAAAACCAAATTTCGTGGAAGAAAACACCAAAATTTAGGTTGTTTGATATGTGCCCTTTGTATACCTACTGAACTCACCCAACTCTAATCCACTCAGTGCCCAAATGAACTAAACTAAAAATTTCCACATTTACGTATGCCTCTGCCTTCTGATTCTATAAGCTTCATTTTCTCACCTTGGAAAAGTCCTCTCCCACTCAGCATGTATGTTATATATACATGTAAACTAGTCATGTGCCTTATGTGATCAATGAAACGTTCCCAACCACCCGAACGCACTGTGATGTTCATTTATGTGCATCGAATATTTTTCATGAACTCCACACAAATATGCCCCATCATGTGGTTCCTTATCGACATGGCTTACTTCATCAACCAACATGCCTAGATGAGACCCCCTTAGTTCATTTTTACTCATGCACTAGCACACAACTAGAAAAACAATCATGTCACATTATGTGATATACGCATTAAATTTTGTGTCACAATAATGTTTCCCACTGTACATGTTTAGTGACTTGTGTTGCCAACTCTATGGAAATGGCATCCTTGTTGGGAGTGGAGCCTAATTATCTTCTTTATTCAGAGGTATCATCACACTAGACCCTTGCTGGTAATGTGGTGGCAACGCCACCTGTAATATTTGCGCTCCTGGGGGCCAAGCTAAAAATAAATGTAAAATTCCCTTGTAAAATGTTGTAATTTTGTAGTCAATCTGGGTCGTTCATTAAGCGGAGATCTGAGGGTAGACATTATGTTTAATTTAGGATTCAAAACAATTAAAAATATATGTGTTAATATTAGTTGATACAAACACTATTAACACTTCATAAATTTAGGTTCTATGTGAACTGCCCAAAGCTAAAATCTTACTTAATGTGGGAATAATTATCTGTCACAATCTCATAGGAATTAATAAATAGGGCTTGATTATTAGAGAAGGATACATAAGTTTACTTAATAATTCATTTTTTCACCACGCCATAGTGAACACTAGAGCATGCTTCACAAATGTGGTCCACAACTTCCTAGTGTAACAGATTATTATTTCACCCTCACATCGCCTCCACTTCTTATAGCTAAGTGTTGGTTTAATATTGACTTAATAAATTTTTTTCTTTAACAATGTGAAATACACGTACGATATGAAGCCTCATCGGCACATATACAAGAGATATATAGGGCGAGAAACACTTGGCTTAACACTTGGAAAGATTCAACATATAGGAGAAATATAATTTATAATAAACAAGTTGAAGCACGTCGCTAAACACAACAAATCAACTTGCTGCCACACACAACATCTCTTACAACCTCAACTAGTGCGATATCTCATTTTCACCTCATTACAAGACTCCCTATTTTCCAATTCTCAAGCCCCCCTATTAGATTTGAAGACGAAATGGGAACCTATGTATGCAACCATTACTGATTTCCAAACACTACGGTTCTGTAGGGTCGAAACACCACATTTGTTCCAATCACTAAAACTATTGACCAAATTATGATTCTTGCAAAAAAAATCACCAATATTTGTGTGAGAAAATACCAAATTTGATTTTATACCTAAATACCTAATATTGGGTAAGAAAACACCATATTTTGGGAAGGAAAAGACCAAATTTTGTTTAAGATCCAAACATGAAATTTCAAGGATGTTAAAACCAAATTTCGGAGAAGAAAACAACAAAATTTAGGTTGTTTTATATGTACCCTTCGTAGACGTACAAAACTTTCCCAACTATACTCCACTTAGTGTCCAAATGAATTAAACCAAAAATTTCCACGTTTATGTATGCCTCTGCCTACTCATTCTATAAGCTTCATGTTCTCCCCTTGGTAGATTCCTCTCCCACTCACCCAATATTTTGCATGAACTCCACAAACATATGCCGTATCATGTGTTCTCTTTTCGACATGGCTTACTTCATCAACCAACTTGCCTAATTTGGACACCCTTAGTGCATTTTTAGTCATGCACCAACACACAACTAGAAAAATCATCATGTCACGTTATGATATATAAACATTAAATTTTGTGCCACAACGATGTTTCCCACTGTACATACTCGGTTACTTTTTTTTCCAACTCAATGGACTTGACATCCTTGTTAGATGTGGAGCCTCATCATCTTCTTTATTTAGAGGTATCATCGCATTGGACCCCAATTCGTCATGTGGAAGCAACACCACATGTGAAAATTACTACTCTAAAAGCTAGTTAACATATCGAATGCATAACCTAATAAATTGAAAATGTTAGGAAACTAGCACAAAAAAAGGGAGAAAAGATAGATCAACACCTTATAATTCAGCCTCTCTGAGGGGGCAACCTCCTTTACATTACACAAATGAACAATTCTTGGATGATACAAATGACAAGACCTCCTTTATATATATAGGAGTCTAAGGGGTCATAATATAATCAGAGCCAACATAAAAGTAATAATGTAAGTGCACAATAATCACAATATGGGGACTACGTGGCCACAAAAATATAATAAGGGGGTTGTACTAATAACAATAAGGGGCTACACTAGTAGTATAGGGACCTAACATGCCTCTCTCCTTCAAAAAGTGTTGTCCTCAACTCTTGAGTAGTTTTTAATTGTTTTATATAAAAAATTTGTCCTCTCACATCGAATATTTAGCAGTTAAGTTCTTGCACTTGATATGATACTTTGAAATTGATCGATTCTTTAGTTGTCGAGTTCTTGTTTCTGTGACTGCTCTAAGTTCTAATATGTTTTTTCCTTCCTTGTCAAGTTCTAGCAATATTGTTTGAACTCGGATATTTTGCAGCTTTTGAATGAGTTTCCACACTTATTCATCCTTCTTCCATTCATCCCTTGATTCATTTATCCAATCTGGTTGGATAATAGAAATAGTAAAAAATAATGCTTCCACATCCTCATCCTTTCTTAAGAGTGCATCTGCAACAACATTTTTCTTCCCTTCTTTGTAGATAACTTCGAAGTCATAAGCCAACATATTTATGATGCATTTTTCCTATTCTTCTAAATATAATCTTTGTTCTAAAAGGTATAAAAGACTATCATGATCCATTTTTACCTTGAAGTGTCTTCCCCTTACATAGGGTTGCCATTTCTTAAGTGCATGTAGTATTGCCAATATTTCCTTCTCATAAATAGCTTGCTTGAGATGTAGCCATAAAAACACCCAATCACCTACATCAAAAATTCTTTCACTAGGATTTTGGTATTCTTGTTGTTTCATTCAATTTTGCACCAAAGTGGCATTATCCTTTAAAATTTGGAGATTCACTTGTTGTTGATGCTCGATGCGATCTTTCACTGCTTGAATCTTTTTCTTCATTATGTGTCATTCTATCTTGAGAGTTTGGGGTGTAGTGACTTTTTCCAATGCACTACAGTATATGATCATATTCATTTCTTGATGCTCGATGTGATCTTTCATTTCTTGAACATTTTTTTCTTCATATGTCCTTCTATCTTAATAGTTTGAGGAGTGGTAATTTTGGCCAATGCATTACAAGATGTGGTCAGATTCATTTCTTCTTTCTCGGTGTGATCTTTCACTTCTTGAACTTTTTTCTTCTTGATATGTCCTTTTACCTTGAGAGTTTGAGGAGTGGTAATTCTTGCCAATGCTTTACAAGATATGGTCAGATTCATTTGTTCTTTCTTTGGGGTTGATTCCTAGTGTATATCCTCTTCCTTTGATGTCTTTTGATCCTTTTCCTCCTCTTCACAATCAATGTAAAATAATTTCTTCTCAGCACACTTATGACATTTAATGTATTTGTTATCACAATTGTAACAAAGTATTTTCCCTCCTTTTTGTTAAAAATTTTATGGTGTCAAATTTGTAGGTCGTGGAAGGTTAGGAGAAACAACACTTACATCTTTATAGTTGTCAGGCGTAGAATTCATTTTTTCCATAATTTTTCCTTCAACTTTTCTTTCCAACCTGAATGCCTTCTCTAATGAATGGGGTTCCCAAAGACAATCCTCATGTTGAATGTTATCATTTAAAGTCCCTATGGATATATCAATCCTTTGCTTCTATGGGATATCATTTTCCCTTATATTAGATTTTTTAAAGTTTTCAATGTGATCTACCATTGAAAACATTTGTTCGAGATTTATCAATTGGCTAAAGAAGGTGTTTCTCTTTGTATCCTCATAATGTGCTATTATTTCCTCCATGAAAATTTACCAAATAACAAGTGTTTTACAACAACAAAGCCCTTTATACCATAAAAATTTATTCGGTTCTAAATAATTAGATGTAATATGTACATTTTGTAACAATTGTACACCATGCAGATCAAAACATTCTCCATCTATAGTATCCAATTTACTGGATCCTTTCCATCAAACTTCCTCATATTGTCTTTTCCTGATATTGGTAGCTTGATCTAGAAATGAATGTAACTTTTTAATTTTAAATCTTCCAGTTTTGAAATCACGACCTGCAGTAGCCCTCTGTGTCCTCTTTCTAATGCCACCAACCTAATCGAAATTGGACTCTCCAAGAGAGAGTTATGCACAATCTCCCAAGATGACCTGATTATATACTTTCTTAAAAGAGCGAACTTGTACGAAATGCCATGTGCCACATTTTTGACCTTTGGATCTCAAAAATAGGTACCGAAACTATAGTCCATGGTCTTTTTATAAGTTCTTAAAAATTTAAATCTAATTCTCAGAGAGACAGTTATGACGATTTTCCTAGAGTCACATGTTTAAGATGTAATTTGGGAGCCTAAAAACACGCCAAATTCCTTAGATCATATATCCAAAACTGTAGTGAGAAAATATTTGAAATTCTGAGACAAAGTTCAGACCATTTTTTCTCAAATGGATTTTTCTTTTTGCTTCAGAAACTTCATAGCAAACAAGTTATAGTGAAAATTCCATGATGACCTATTTTATATGAAATTATGGATCTTGGAAAACCCTATCTTCCTCAGATCATATCTCTGAAAACATAGCATGACAAGATCTAAAGTTTAGACCCGAAGTTCCGCACGATTTCGTCTCAAATGGGTTTTTTTTGTTAGCTTTTGAAACATCGCAGAATAAATGTTATAGCAAAAAATGCCACGATGACATGTTTGGAGAAGTGAAACCCTAGAATCCAATTCTTTGATACCAAATGTTAGGAAACTAACTCACGAGGAGATAGCAAATATATATCAACGCCTTAAAATTTTCCCTATTCGAGGGGGCAACTTCCTTTACATTATACAAGTGAAGAATTCTTTGATGATAGAAAGGACAAGACCCCGTTTCTATATATAGGAGTCTAAGGGGTAATAATATAATCACAACCAACATAACAATAGTAATTTAAGGGCATGATAATAATAATAGTTGGCCTCTATGGGGCACAATAATAACAATATGGGGACTATATGGGCACAATAATATAATAAGGGGGTTGTACTAATAACAATAAGGGGTTACACTAGTATTATAGGGACCTAATAGAAAATCAAATGAGTTTGATTGCTTTATTAACTTGAATATTTTTATGACCTAATACAAATGTAATTGACTCAAATCAATTTGATTAACATGTTTTGAAGAATAGGAGAAAATTACTACTATTTTGCTATAAGGAACTTCGAGAAATTCTAGATTTGTGTAGTAAACCAATCCAAGTAGCTCAATTATGAATATGAATTTTAAAATTTATTATAAGTATGATTCATGATCTTGAATCTATAAAAAAACTAAAAAATATCTTACTTCAATCATTTAACCCAATTCCACAGCAAAAGTAGGAAAAACAAGAATAAGATATGCATGTGAATAAGGAGTGAAAAGATAAATGTAAAGTATAAGAAAGAGTTTTGAGTCTCTTGGTGTGGAAAATACTAAGATTCCTATAAATTATACCAAGATTCAAAAGCTAAAAATGGCACAAAGCTTCATTATTTGGATCAATCCAAGTACATCCCTACTAGAAATGAAAGTGGAGTTGCCAAAATACATGTTTTCTTCACAAGTAAACTAACAATTACATGCCCCTAGAGGCCAATTATAATTGGTACTTATGAAAATTTATGAGGAATAATTCTCCTTGAAAGTAGGAATATTTCCCTTCAAAATCCCTAAAATAGTGGATTTTGTTCCCAACACTAGGAATCTGTATTAAATGACAAGGAACACATCCCTAGGTTTTCTCAATCACTAGAGCTCCATAATTTGTAAATAATTTCATGAGATTCTTTTAATTTATTATCCAATATTGGTCCTACTATATTTAGGAGCAATTCCATAGATTATCCCCTCCTCTAAATCTTCATAATCTACCCAATATTCTCATAATATTCTACAAAAAAAATATCACATAACATGCAATTATCTCTAAACTTTCGTAAGAAAATTTTAAAGCTAAAAGATATTATAAAGAGTAGAAGGAGATGTTTAATATAGACTTAAATTCCTAAGAAAGGTCAGATGGGCCTTAATTTGTTTCTAATTTAGACCCCCATTAGTTATATTCTAGTTAAATACCTCGTTATACAACATGCTCTAGCTATGGCTCTTTTTCATTACTTGATAATTCATTGAATGGTTGACGAATGCATGGCTAACAAATGCTGTTGAACATAGATTGATATAACATTGAGAATTTTTGTTGATTCTTAGATGAAGTTCTGAAGTTTATTATTGAATATGCATTCATGACTTGCAGTTGATATGTTTACCACGTGCTTGAGAAAATGTATATCATGTACTAAGAATGTCATGTTCAAGCTCTTGTTCATATTTTGCATGTTTAGTATTGTTATCATGTTATTTATGATTCTATAAATGGATAATTCTACCCAGAACCGAAGAAACAAAATTATTCTAACCTTCCACACATGCTACAAAACCTTCAAGAGCCAACCAACTTCGAGGTGACCAGCCCCTGAGGAAACTTGACATTTCACTAATATCGACCCCCATCCACTGCCATTACAATATATGCATGCATCTGAGCACTTCTAGTAATTCCTACTGCATGGGCATGCCAGCAATTATGAACATTTTCAAATAGTTTGGGTCAATGACCATGGATTTTGAGCTACAGGTTCAGGGCTAAGGCTCGGGCCACTACCTAAAAATTCTTCATGAAACCTTCAACAGTGATAAATGACGTTAAAAAAAAGGTACTAATGAAAAGGCTTGACTAATGACTTGACTGGACCAATACTAGCCATGAAAAGAATTTTGTCAAACATGTCACAAATATGTAGCCTACATTTCATAACGAAAAATCTGAAAATAAGGGGCCTCATACTTATCTCAGATTTCTAAAGAAGCATTGTTGCATTATCACAATAGTTGCATTATCATATATTGGGCCATATATTCATTGTAATTTCTAACATTATTCAAAACATGACAGAAACCATACATTAAGTCTGCCATAAACCATACTAATAACTAGCATATAATAGACAAAAATATAAGGATATAACAACATTAAAATCCACATATAAGCCAATACATTTATGCATGATATAAAAAGGATAAATAACTCTTATTAATGAATGAAAAATGTAACTAGAAATGGGACTTCCACGAACCACCTGATCATAGATTGGCTAAACCAAATCTTTCTTTTAGCGAATCACCCATGTTCCATATTCCAAGCATGAATGTAGGACTCAAGACCAAACCAAACTAGGTTTCATCCTGCTTTACTGCAAACCCCACCAGATCACTAAGCCCTAAACAAAGATGGATACCACTAAATTTCTCCACCTATACCATGAGGAATTTTCTTATCTCCTAGTTTCAAGGATTTACCATATATCCCACCATACAATGGTCAATGATTCATAGGCCTAATTAAGAATCCACCCTATATGATTTACCGTTTATCCTGACATTCACCAGTCAAGGATTAATAGGCATGATTCAGGGCACACATATCTAGCATTTATTATATCTACTGCCATTCGCTACTTGAGAATTCCTAGGCCCATCAAGGAACAAAAAATATGGCTTTATCACAATCCTAGTTTGGTCGAACGATTCCTAGGCCTTGTGATATTTCTTTCAGAGATCACCTGTCTTAGTTTTGAAACCATTTGGTAGTATATCTAAATTAAATACAATAGAAGACATCACATCATGGCTATTCAAAAATGGTAATGTAAGGCTGAAGAATACTATCACACCTAGAAAAACACATTCCAATGACAAAAAGAGAACAAAATACACACATGCATTTACCATGCATGTAAAAACTCACAAGGAAATCACACATGAAATCGATACCTACAAATAATATCGATATAGTTACTTGATGTTGTTCTTAATTTCTTGATATTTTCCTTCTTGGTCGTTTACTTTCTTGATCCAATGCTAGAGTGCTCCAAAAAAACTCTAAGTTTCCGAGAGTGTGAGAGAGATAAAATAGAAGGAGAGCTCCAAAACTAAACTGGAAAAAGGTACCAACTGATCCTTAGAGATTATTTTGTTAATGAGACCTCTATTTTCTTCATTTTTCAATTATTTTCCTTCATTTTCCTCCTCACATGCAACCTGTGACATTTCACCTTCATTTTCTACTAATTTCCTTGGTTTTCATAAATAAAATGTCAATCAATGCCTCATGATTTTTTACACCCTTTGCCATTTACTTTGGAAATTTCCTTAGCCATAATAAACCAAATGAACACCCACACTAGGTTTTTTTGCCCATAATTCAA
Source organism: Pinus taeda (assembly GCA_000404065.3). Taxonomy (NCBI): domain Eukaryota; kingdom Viridiplantae; phylum Streptophyta; class Pinopsida; order Pinales; family Pinaceae; genus Pinus; species Pinus taeda. The sequence continues at coordinate 118,393 of APFE030085646.1, forward strand.
CTTGGTATACATGTCCAATGACCTTGGTTATTGTTTTGCCTTTATTAAGTTTATTACATGGAATTTTGACTAGGGTTATTACAACACCCTCCACCTTGGGGGAACACCAGCGTTGGTGTTCAGTGACATCTACAACCAATAAGATTAGTGAAAGCAAAACATACTACCCATGGAGCATTATAAAATGGCTCGATGAAATATTTATAATGATCAACCTAGTCAGAAGCAAACCAACATGGAAACAATAATGATGTGATATCCATACCACGTATTCGAGCATTATAACAAAACTCGTGGTGGTATTTACATCCATATACATATGAACATATACCAGAACATCACACAAAAACATATAACAAAAAAACTCACTCAACCTGTGAATAGAAAATGATACATAGGTCACATTTGATCTTCATCTCCCATGTCATTTCATCAGGCCCAAAGAGATTACAATGCACTTTAAACTTCTTAATTGCTCGGTTTCAGAGCCTAAGCATATTTTTCTGCAATATACGCTAATGTTTTGGTTATAATTCTCCATCTAGCTCAGCTAGCAATACAGACTATTGAATCATATGATCAACATCTTTAGCATACTTCTTAAGTAATGACACATGGAAAAAAATCATGGAATTCCATAGTTGGAGGCATTGCAAGTTGATAGGATACTAGTCCAATCGTTTCAAGAAAGGGCTGAAAAATCGAGCTACGACCTTGGCACGTGATCTAATCCTCAAGGGCCCTTCTTAGGCTTGAAGCGCAAATATGCTTATTCTCGAACGTGGAAGTACTTAAAAAACCTATTTTGATCTACATAAATTTTTTGTTTCTCTTATGTTACCCCTAGATTCTGCTTGATAACTTGCATTTTCCGTTTCATCTCTAGCAACATGTTCTATCCTAGCAGCACCCTGTTCACATGATCATTCCAGCTAATAGTTGTATTACAACTTTGGCAATATATGACTCTTGGAACCCATTATTATAATAAAAATCAAGTAACGAAGGGTACTCCTCCTATCTCCTTTGTTGATGTATCACATACATCCTCAACATGTCATGTAATATCCCATTGACCCTCTCTATCTATACATTTTTCTTCAGATGATAAGTTGTGCAGAAGGCCAATTCTATCCACAAAGTTGCAAACAACTCCATCCAAAACTGGGAAGTGAACTTAGCGTCGCTATGTCACAAAGTATTCCATATAACACCTTGGAACCTGGCTACATCTCCGATGGATACCTTTGACACATCAATAGCTAAATAAGTGTAACTTCATTGAAATTAAGTGCAATACCTTAGTTTACCTGTCCACCACAACCATCATGGAATCATGTTATCTAGATGTCCTCGATAAACCTCTCATCAAATAGATGGACATGAACTCCCACTTCCACTCTAGAATTAGAATCATCTATAGTAGTCCACCTAGATGCTTACATTCAGCTCTCACCTCCTCACAGTCCAAACATCTAGCCACAAAGTCTACCACCTCAATTTTGAGATTCGATCAAACATAAAAATTCTTCACTACTATAAATGTCTTCTTTTATCCTGAGTGACCTGAATAAGGTTTTGCATGAAACTCATGCAAGATAGCCTTCTTCAGCTCATTGTTGTCTAACACATATATCTTGTCCTTAAATCTCACAAGACCATCTTTCGTAAGATGATAGTCCACATCCTGACCATATGCACCCTATTGTAACTTGCGCATAAGCTGTATGTACTTTCCATCCTATTTTCCTTCATGTAAGATATGATTCTCGAAGTCTATCCCACAGTAACTCATAGTTTTTAGGCCATTCACCTGTACTTTCCTACTAATAGTGTCTGTAACCCTATTCTCATTACACTTCATGTACCTGATCTCAAAGTTCAACTCACTAATAGTGGCCAACCATAAGGATTTTATGGCATTCATATTTGATTGGTCAAACAAGTATCTCAATCCAATGTCATCGCTCATCAAGATGAACAACATAGCAAAAATATAATGTCTCCACATCTTCAATGCATGGATGACCACTTCCAACTCAAGATCGTGTGTTGCATAATTTTTCTCATTCTCATTCAGTTTCCATGACTCATAGCACACTACTTGTCCTTCATGGATAAGGACTCCACCAACTCCTATATTTGAAGCATTTGTACGCACCAAAAACACTTTTTCTGGATATGTTATCTTTAACACTAGAGAGTTTGTCAAAAACTCTTCAATTTCTCAAAACTTGTTGCACATTCCTCTGTCCATTCAAATTTCATAACTTGCCTCCAGAGTGACGTATTTGAACATGAAATGTGAGGGGATTTCCTAATGAACCTCTTATAATAAGCTACTTACACAATAAATGACCTTACCTCATCCAAATTTCTAGAAGCTAGCTATGCCATGATAGCTCTTATCTTCTTTGGATCTATTGTTATGCTTTCCTTGGAAGCTACATATCTCAGGTAATGTATCTATGTCTGAAAGAAATTGCATTTCCTAAGCTTGGCATACAATTGATGCTGTCTTAGTAATATCAACATTCTTCTTAACTACTCAACATGCTCTTCCTCATTTTTAGAATATATGAAGATGTCATCAATGAATACAATAACAAACTTATCCAGGTAAGGATGTAATACATTATTAATTTAGCACATAAACATAGCTATAGCATTAGTAAAAATAAATGGAACTACAAAAAACTCATAATTCACATACATGGTCTTAAAATTTGTCTTGTATATGTCTTCCTCCTTAATGCATACACGATGGTATCCTGATCTTTCATAAATCTTTGAGAACATGTTGCTCCCTTCAATCGATTGAACAAGTAATCAATTATTAGTAATGGGTACCTTTCCTTATTTCTACCTTATTCAAATTCTTGTAATCAATAAAAAATTTGAGAGTACCATCCTTCTTATTGACAAAGAACATCAGTGCTCTTGAAGATGATACACTTGGCCTAATGTATGCATTGTGAAGCATTTCCTTTAACTATAAATTCACCTCTACTAGGTCCCTATAATAGTAGTGATTCCCCCATTACTATTGTCTTTGTATCCCTTATTGTTATTGTTGTGCCCTATTGTGCCCCATAGAATACCTCTATTGCTATTTTCGTGCCTTTATATTATTATTTTCACGTCGGCTTGGTTATAATGTGACACCTTAGACTCCTATCAATACAAATGAGGTTTTGTGAATTGAATCATCCAAGAATTGTTCATTTGTGTAATGCAAAGGATGTTTCCCCCTGGAAGAGACTGAATTCTAAGGCATTGATCTGTCCTTTCTATCCTTTTGTGAGCTGGTTTCATAACATTTGGTATCAGAGCTCTGGATTCTAGGGTTCCACTGCTCCAAACAGGTCATTGTGGAATTTCCACTATAACTATTTTTCTATGACATTTCATCAACTATGAAAACCCCGTTTGAGAGTAAATCTCACTAAACCATAGGTCCAAATTTCATATTTTGTCTCGCTATATTTCGGAAAAATGATCTGAGGAAGTTATGGTTTTTGCAAGCTCTAGAATTTCGTCTAAAACAAGACATCATGGAATTTTTACTATAATTATTTCTCTACAAAATTTTAGAATACAAACAAAAAGCCCATTTTAGAAGTAATCGATCTGAACCGAGGCTCAAAATTTCAGATTCTGTCTCATTATATTTTCGGAGATATAATTTGAGGAAGTTAGGGTTTTTGCAGACCCCTGAATTACATTCCAAACAGGGCACCTTGGGAAAATTGTCATAACTTTTTCTCTGAGTATCAGACTGAACTTTAGTAAGAAGTTACAGAAATAAGACCGACTATAGTTTTTTTGGGTATTATTTTCATAACCTAAGGTTGAAATAGTGACCCGCGACACATCGTTCAATTTCGTGCTATTGAACTAGTCTATACTGAAGTCATTGTGGGAGATTTGGCATAGCTATTAATTGGAGAATACAATCCTGATCAGACTTGTGGGGTTAGAAATAATACTCAGAGGGTTACTATAGAAATACATTTTAGACCTAGGATATCAAAAATTGTAGATATACATCAGATTCAAGATTGAGCTCCTACAAAGAAAAAGGTGTGTAGTTTTTTTTTTAAGTTTTTTCATAAGCTTGGTTTGAAAAATTAATTTGAAGCAATTCAAAGGGCATAGTGAACCATTATTATCCAATATTTATGACCCAAAGATACAAAATGTAATCACCTAGTAAGCAACCTGAAAGCTCTAGCATGGATCATAAAGAAGAGGAAGAAATTCAATATGATATATCAAAAAGTGCAACAAATTTCACTCGCACAAAAATTATCAGAAAATAAGATGGGTGGTTTAAAGAAAGATGTAGAGGTTAAGATGGATGGCTTAAAGAAAGGCGTGGAAGCTAAGATGGATGGTTTAAAGAAAGGTATATAATCTAGGATGAATGATGTGGAAGCTAAGATGGATGACGTGGAAGCTAAGATGGATGGTTTGGAAGCTAAGATGGATTGTTTAAAGAAAGGCATGGAATATTTGAAGACATATTTGAAGAGGGATTCAACAAATTTTATACAAGAAATGCTTACTAATTGTGAAAGGGTAGTAAAGGAAACTCATGATGAGAATAAGATAAATGTTATTCATGATTTCATAGACTCTAAAATTGGATTGAAGAACCACCATGTTCCAAAGATCGACATGAGGAAGTTTGATGTCAAGGATCCCAGAACATGGATACTACAGATGGAGCAATTTTTCGATCTCCATGATATGCAAGACACATAAAAGGTACGCATTGCAACTTTATATTTGGAACCAAATCAATTTGTATAGTATCAATGGATTTTCTCTCGTAAACAAATTTCCACTTGGAATATTTTTACAGATGAAATCATAGCACATTATGAGGATACAAAAGCAACACTCTTTTTAGGGAATTGATCAATCTCAAACAAAAGGGTTCAATGATGAAGCACATTTAGGACATCCAAAAATTGAATATAAGGGTAAAACATATTGGAGAGGAGCATAGGATTGATGTGTTCATAGCGACTTTAAAAGATAACATACAACATGAGTTTCACCTTTGGAAGTAGATTCATTGGAGAAGGGATTTACATTGGCAAGAAAAATGGAAAGCAAAATTATGGCAACAAGGAAGCCTACCATTCACAATAATAAATATGGAAGTATTGTTGTCCCTAGCCATCCATAACCTACAAGGTTGAGACCACAACAATTGGAAGAAAAAAGAGCAAAAGGGCTTTGCTGCAGTTGTGATAGAAAATGCAGTAAAGGTCATAGGTGTGCCAAGAAGAAATTATTTTACATAGATTGTGAAGAGGACGAAGAAAATGAACAAGACACATCAAAATAAGAGGATATAAACCAAGAAAAAAACCTAGAAAAGAAGAAATGAATCTAACCATACCTTTTAATGCATTGGCTAGAATTACGACTTCTCAAACTATTAAGATAGAAGGGCATATCAGGGAGAAGAAGGTAATAGTGTTGACTGATTCAGGAAATACCCATATTTTTATTCATTGTAACATAACCAAGGATTTGAATTTCTTCCTATATCCAACACTAGAGTATCAAGTGATGTTTTCAAGTAGGGGAACCATAAAGTGCTCACGAAAGTGCAATAATATCAAGCTATCCATGGGAGAATATGTATTCAATAGCTAAATGCTTTCCATTTCAACAGGTGGTGGTAATGTTGTATTAACTCTCCAATGGCTACAACCCTTAGGTACAATAGCTTTTAATTTTCAACAACTTTTCATGAGATTATTTTCAAAGGGAAAGGAAGTTGAATTAAGGGGTGTCAGAGGGAAACCGGGAAATATAATCAGCTCTAACATAATGACAAAGCTTCTAAAGAGAGAATAATTAGGCATGATTTCACAATTATGTCACTAGATTTTCCCACATCAAAATCATGCATTTATCTAGATCTCTAAAAAGCCTTGGAAAATCATTCCAAGGTATTTTAGACACTGAAAGGCCCGCCACCTATTCATGATCATGATCATGCTATTAATTTCATTCCAGGAAGTGTTCCTGCAAACATCAGACGTTACAGATATCCCTATGTCCGAAAGAGTGAAACTGAACATATGGTTGTAGAAATGATAGAGATTCGTATAGTTCAACCTAGTCAAAGTTCCTTTTCTGATCCATTAGTATTGGTTCACAAGATGAATGGATCATGGTGGATGTCTCCAGATTACAGGGAGCTCAACAAGCTCACTATTAAAGATAAATTAACCATTACTGTCATTAATGAATTATTGGATCAATTTACCTCACAATGTTGGATCTTTGATGAGGATATCATCAAATCAGACCGAAGACTGAATACATTCCAAAAACAACATTTAGAACTCATGAGGGTCATTATGATTTTTTGGTCACACCATTTGGCTTATTAATTCACCTTGTACATTTCAAGGTTTGATGAATTCCATTTTCAAACCCTTCGTTACAAAATTTGTGTTAGTACTTTTTGATGATACACTAATCTACAACAAGTCTTGTTTCTTTGGAGTACAAGAGGTGGAATATGCAAAAATATCCAAATGTTTCTTTGATACAGAAGAGGTGAAATATATGGGTCATATTGTATCTCATGAAGGCGTAAACTTAGACCCTAGAAAAATTAAAACCATTAATGAATGGAAAATCCCCACATCCATAACACATCTACGAGGATTTCTCAGGTTGACAGGGTATTATCACAAGTTTTTAAGAATTATGGCAGAATAGTAGCACCTCTAACAAAATTATTGAAGAAATATTCATTTTCATGGACTCCAGAAGAAATAAAGGCCTTTGAACATCTTAAAGAGGTAATGTGTCAAGCACCAGTCTTAGCTACACTGGACTTCACAAAAATCATTATTATGGAATGTGATGCCTCAACAAATGGTATTGGTGTTGTTTTAATGCATGAAGAAAGACCCATTGCTTTCAAAATTTATCAAATCAAAGGAAATTATTTACACAAAGCTATTTATGAGAAGGAAATGTTGGAAATACTACATTCACTTAAAAAATGGTGACCCTACCTAATGGGAAGACACTTCAACGTAAAAACAGATCATGATAGTCTTAAATACTTTTTAGAATAGAGATTATCTTCAGAATAAGAGAAAAAATGTGTCACAAATATGTTGGGTTATGACTTTGAAATCATCTACAAAAAAGGGAAGAAAAATTTTGTGGCAGATGGAATCTCAAGAAAGGACGAGGATGTGGAAGTTATTTCCGTAAGTTCTATTATCCAAATGGATTGGATAAACAAAGAAAGGGATGAATGGAAGAATGACAAGGAAGTGTGGGCACTCATTCAAAAGATACACCAACATCCTAGTACATATGATACATTTAGCTGGAAAAGTGATTTGTTATGGTACAAGGATTGGTCATACCTATGTAAGAATTCCCAACTCAAACAAAATATTCTTAGGGAATTTAACACCTCTCCCTTCGGAGGGCACTCAAGATTTCTGAAAACCTACCACAAGGTTATGAAGGATATTTTTTTTTTATTACCTTAAATTAAATATTCAAAACTTTGTGGTGGAATATTTGGTTTGCCAACAAAACAAAGTTGAAACAATTAAGACCCCAAGACTATTACAACCTTTATTCATTCCAAGCCAACATTGGGAGGAGGTATTAATGGATTTTATCACATGTTTACCTAAGTCAGAAGGAAAGAGTGTTATCATGGTGGTAGTTGACAAACTTACCAAGTATGCACACTTTTGTGTTTTATCTAATCCATTTAAAGTGAGTGCAATTTCTATTACATTTATGCAAACAATTCAAAAGCTACATGGGAACATAAAGATTACTATAAGTGACAGATATCCCATTTTCACTGGAAATTTTTGGACAAAATTATTTTCTTGTCTTTGTACTCAGTTAGCTCATAGATCGTCTTCTCATCCGCAATATGATGGGGAAACTAAGGTAGTAAACAAATGTTTGGAAGGATATCTTCATTGCTTTGTATCTCATAAACAGACACAATGGGTCAAATAGTTGCCTCGGGCAAAATGGTGGTATAACACTTCCTTCCATACGACACCAAAAATGACCCCATTTATGGTACTTTATGGATATCATCCACCATCCATCACATCATATTTAAGATAAAATGGAATTTTCAAGCCGTGGAAGATCACATCGAGCATCAGCAACAAGTTCTCTAGGTATTAAAGGATAACCTCACCTTGGCATATATTAGAATGAAATAACAGACATATCAACATCACAACGAAATAAGTTTTGATGTAGGTGATTGGGTATTCCTACAACTAAAACCATATAAATAAATTTCCCTCGAGCAAGCTAAGAAGGATAATAAATTATCACCAAAGTATTATTGTTCGTACAAGTTGTTGCAAAAGATAGGTACTATGGCATACAAATTGGAGCTTCCCGCAACTTCCCGAGTTCACACAGCTTTCCATGTTTCATTCTTAAATAAGGTTATAAGTGACAAGGTTCCAATTCAAATGATATTAGGAGGGCTTGATGAGGAAGGAAAAATCATATTGGAACTTGAAGCAAGCAAAGAAACAAGAACTCAATAGCTACGAAATCGATCAATTTTAGACCATCTCATCAAGTGGAAGAACATACCCATTGAAGATTCCACATTGGAGGATGAGAATTTTATACAAAAGCATCCAGAACTACTCAAGCATTGAGGATAACAATTTTTAGAAGGAGACGGGCATGTTACGTCCCTATAATACTAGTGATTACCCCATTACTATTGTCATTTTATCCCTTATCGTTATGATTGTGCCCCTATTGTCCTCATATTCTTATTATTGTGTCCCATAGAATCCCTCTATTGTTATTTTTGAGCCTTTGTATTATTATTGTTAGGTAAAATTGGTTATATTGTGAACCCTTAGACTCCTATAAAGAGGTGAGGTTTTGTCATTTGAATCATCCAAGAAGTGTTCATTTATGTAATGTAAAGGAGGTTGTCCCCTCAAAAAGGCTAAATTATAACGCATTGATCTATATTTTCTATCTTTTTGTGAGCTAGTTTCGTAACATACTAACTCTAATGTGCTCATCATTACAGTGCCTTTCATTTTGGTGCTTCCTATGGTACCAACTCAATGAAAAATTCCACTTCTCTATGATGAAGAAACTCTTAAATTTCTAATGGAGATACATCCTAAAAAAATGTTGCAATATTGGGTACCTACTCAATACCTCTGCATCCTCAACATCCTTACCCTTTTCACTAGAAATATGCATTGCCATTAAAAAACACCCTTCTCTGTGATTTCACTTTTCCTGCATAGTTGTCACCATTATAAATGATGTTTCCTTCTTCTTACCCTACAAGACTCTCTTTTCTCCATTGTCATCCAAACACTCAATGGACTTTTTCAGATCTCTAAATGCTAATGGAAATCCACTGAAAAATATCTTAAATTGGCCTTATCATATTTAAGATATAGTACATAGCTCAACAACTCAAAAAACATGGTCATGTGCTCCTCATCTATCATCGATCCCATCTTTAGCTCATAAAATTCCTTGGCTTTGTTTTCGTAGTACCTATCTCACAAGTATTTCTTCTTGAAATGTCCCTTCAATTCAAGCGAACTCAACTCTTTTTTTATGATGTCTCTAACCCGCTTCGCATCTTCCCGCTAGATGCTTGTTTTTCTTTGAGGTTAAAGATGGCTATTGAGGCCTTCGTATTCTCAGTGTAATCATGCAACTCAATGAATTTATTCATCCATAGTAGCCACGGTTATGCATCCTCCAACTTCTTTAAATATCCATGAAATGTAGGTGCCTTCACTTGGTTGAACTCATCTAGAAAATATCCCCCGTCACTCTGCCTGTAAGGATCATAACAACGGTGGTTATAGTGTCGATCGGAACCAAAACTCGAATATAATGTATGTCCATCACCTTTCCTATATGAAGTATCCATGAGCCTGCCATTTCTAATATTGGCATCCCTTTCTAGGCTATGCCCAACACGAGACCTACTTCACTATGCCCCATTACTTTTGTCCCCCTAGACATGGCTGATTTGAAGTGGTCCATGTCTCTTCAACTGTGCCAAAATTTGAAGGATTACTGCATTGGATTATACTTGTTTCTTTTGTGCCTCAATGATTCTGTCATTTTATAACATGAGAATTATTATTTCTTCCTTCAAGCTTCTCAATTTCTCTATTAAGTGAGAAGAATTCCCAATAGCACACCCCTCATATGATCCATACGGAGATTCTCATAAAATGTAGTCTACTATCTTTCTAGTCATCTTTGATCTCTTTCCTTTAAGTACACCATGTCAGCTAAAATCAAAACATAACGTAATACACATACTTCAGTATAGTTGAAGGGAGGATACCTCATCTACAAGATCAACTATATTAGTACGATACATCCATAATGAAAATCACATCAGCATATAACATCAGTTTAACCACTATCTAGTTATCAATTCCTAATCATAGCAACCACATATCATGAACCCACTTATGAAAACTACACCCATATCAATGTATATATAACAATAGATAAGCACTAACATGCATAACTAATTCATAACTGACATAAGCTCATGATGACCACATCCAACAACGAACCATCCACTTTCACATGGTGACAACACTGTACCTATGACCACCACCATGTATACATGACAACTAGATAGACCACAACGATAAAGAACACATATGTGAAATTGACATGAATGCACGAACAACACAGTGTCCATCCATTCAAAGGGGTGAACCATGCTCTGATACCACTTTGTAACAACCTCCTCCCACATTTATCCAAGTTGAGTTGTATGTTGGGGTAAATATGTCACAAGAGGCTACTTTATTTGATTCAAATCCCAATGTACAATTAAGGAAGTCAAACCGACAAAACAAAACCATTGTGACCGTCCACACATGCTACAGAACCATCAAGAGCAAACCAACCCTTCGAGGTTACCAACCCCTAACGAAACTTAAAATTTCATTCATCTAGACCCCCAACCACTCCCATGATGAGCCATGAATCTGACTAAGTCCTTCTAGTCACTCCCACAACATGAGCATGTAAACAACTCTGGACATTTTCAGCTAGTTTTGAAATAGTGACCCTAGATTATGATCCACATTTTCAGGGCCAGTACTCAGGCCACTACCCTGAACTTCATGAAACCTATAGAAATGATAAATAACATTTAAATAAAGTTACTAATACAAACACTTGATTAATGGATTGACTGGACCATTACTATCCATGACAAACATTTCGTCAAACATGTCACAAATTTGTAGTCTATAGGTCCTAAGAACAAATTTGAGCATATCGGTCTCATACTTATCTCAGATTCATAAAGAAGCATTTTTCCCTTATCAAAATAGCCTAATTATCATCTGTTAGGTCATATATTGATTTTACGTTCAATTGATAATAAAAACATGATGGAAACCATACATCAAATTTGTCATAAAACGTAATCTTAACCCGCATATAAACAACATAAATACATTGATATAACAGCCATAAAATCCACATATAAGCTAGTACATGTACACATGATATACCAACGATAAAGAGATATTATTAATGAATGAAAGATCCAACCAAGTATGGAACTTGCACGGACCACATTGCCATAGATTAACTAAGCCAAATATTTCTTTCAGCTAATCACCCCTGTTTCATATTCAGGCATGAATGTGGGAATTAAAACCAATCTAAACTAGCTTTTGCTCAATATTTACCCAATCCACACGAGATCACTAGGCCATAAAAATCGTGGATTCCAAAAAATTTCTCCACCTACACTGTGAGGAATTTTCCTTTCTCGTAGTATGTAGGCTCTACCATATATCCCTCCACACAATGGTCGAGGATTCCTAGGTCTAATCAAGACTCCACCATCCAAGATTTACTATATATCTCTTCATTCACTAGTTATGGATTACTAGGCCTTATCGAGTGCACAAACCTATAGGATTTACCATATATCCTGCCATTCACTGGTTGAGGATTCACAAGCGCACCGAGGCACACAAAATATGACTTTATCATAACCCTAGTCTGCTCCACGAATTTGTAGGCCTTGATTTATTTCTTTCAGAGACAACCTCACTCAATTTTGAAACCATCCGACAAGCCACCTCAACTGAATACAAGAAAACCATCACACCATGGCAATATGGAAATGGAAAGGCAAGGTTGAATAAACTATCAAACCTAGAAAATCCCATGCCAATGACAACAAGAGAACCAGATAAACATATGCATGTACCATGCATGCCAAAACTAGCAAAGAAATCGCAGATGATAATTGGTACCTAAAAATAATCCCGTTGTAGTTGTTATATTCTGCGAGGGAAAATTTTAAGGATGGAATATTATCTTGAAGTTTAAAAACATTGGCAAATCTTAGTAGTCCCTAATATTCAAACTAGAAAATGTTGGAAATAATAATAAGAGGGGGAGGGGGTGAATCATTATTTACAAATCAATAAATTTTCATTTCCATAATCATATTTATATACGCTACTTCAAAGAAGGGAACTCGTGTGTGCACACAAATGTTCTTAAGACAAATAACATATATCCAATGAACGTATGATTCAGTTAATTCATCATATGTTGATCTTTAACGAGTGCATCACTACTTTATTAAACATTAAACAATAACCATGTGTAGTAATAATGAAATAAACCATCACACATAAGAAGCACACATGAACACCAAGATTTAAGGTGGAAACCCAATGTGGGTGAAAACCACCCACTATTGTTGTCTCTGTCTTCTTTTAATAATAAGAAAATATATTTATGATCTTGTACTTGTGTAGACTCATACCAGTATTTAGGTACCCACCTGTTATCGGGAATAGTGTCGACTCAGAGCTGCTACTCCCACTAAGACTGGTAGCTATCTTAGAAACAAACAAGTAAAGACCACTTTCGTTTTCCTTTATGAAAATAGATAAGAGTGGAACAAAGGACACCAACCTTAGTCTTGCACTTTGTTCCTTACTTGATTCCTCTCCTTCCTGATAGATCTTTGCCGCTTCTTCTTCATCTGCCCAGCTTCAAAGAGCACATGTGGAATCAAAGCAACATACTACTATCAAACAATAGAGATCTATATTCATAAATACACAGGACTAGATATGTATTAACCATACAAATGCATATATA
>APFE030085649.1:3945-24837 GCA_000404065.3 Pinus taeda
CTTAGGGAGTAGATCAAAATGAAAAGAATTTTGCACAAGAAATGTGGCTCTTAAAGGATACAAGAACCAACATAAAACATTGAATTTCTTTCATAAACACAACTGGTGAAGGGATGTTAGTAATGAGTGTAAAACAAGGGAAAAAGGGAAGTTAGACATGCTCCATTGTCTTGCTTTCCTTGTATTGACCAGCAATATTCAGTTTGAAAGGAACACAACTTCTGCAACCCCATCTACCTACCAATCTACTTGCCTAGCATTTTTTGTTTCTTCTTGGAGGGTGCACTTAGACTTGCAGAGCCTTTATGTGCCTTTTCTTTTCCACTGGCTTTTTCTTTTGTTTGCCTATCTAGCATTGCCCTTATTGCTTCCAAGGCCCCAGATTAAGCAGTTGGGAGCCTTAGTTTTCTCTACCTAACTATTGGTCTGCCAAGATTTAACAGTTTGGACAGACTTCTTTCTCTATTCTACAACAGAAAATTGAAACATGGCATGATCCATATTAGACTGTTGGACCATCCATCAAAATTTAGTAAACATGAAGGCATGTACACACTTTCCCTTGCCTTGGAAATATGGGATCTTTGTATCAGCAAAGCAGAGCATATTTGGCATTTGAATTTTCCAATCATGAAATATGAAACCTATTGGTATAGGTATCCAACAGGGTGTCCCTTGACATTCCCCTTTGTGACTCTTCGACTACCCTCATGACTCTTGAACTTCACTACATATAACCCTTTACATTACATATGACTATTTGTAATCCACCAATGGCACTTGGAGTTTCACTTTACAACATATTTACAATAATAGTACATTTTCCACATATACCCATGTGAGACAACATAGGTTTGATTCAGTCAGACAAGACAACACTAATACTCGGATGGCTATGGGAAGACCAACTCAGTCAAATCCTCTTGGTGATATTCAGTGACAAACTGATGCCAAGCTTGATAGTGTGTAATGGTGTCTGCGTATTGTTTGATTATGTCTTTTTGGAAACAAACTCTTGCCTCTATCACTTCCAGGTATAATGATATGGAACGTCTATCTAACTCATCCTATAACATGCAAAAATTAGTCTTGAGTATATATGGATTGGCAACATATATTTTCATGTTCTCTATTTGGCATGGGATCCCCCAAGCGTAGTTTTGGGGCTAAAAGCCCATATTTTGGTTCAATTTTTTAATCCAAATGTAAAGACTCCACATTTTTTGGTTGTGGAGTGCGTAAGTGTTAAAGATTCATAGGGTTGTCTGCCCTTATTTTGGAAATGTAATGTCAGCCATAAAATATCTACCCATGGTCCGCAAACCATGGGATTGTATAAATAGAGCTAAGCTCTAAGTAGTTAGAGGCGTTAAGAAGGCATCGACATGTAGGAGAGATAGCTCTGACGTAGAAGTTTAAGCTTGGGTTGCAGCATAGGTAGAGGCTCTACAACTGAGTGAGCAGAGGCCTAAAGTCCACAGTTGAGTGCACGGACCCCTGTAGTTGAGTGCGTAGGGCAGGTCAAATCTATAATTGTCTGGAATTATCATTAAAGATAAGGATTCTATAATCTCTACATCTTTATTTCTTGTTTATGCATCTGTTATATTGGGTATGAATTTCACTTATAATGATTATATGATGCATGAATGTATGTAAATGTATTGGTTAAGAAAACACAAGTAAGAAGATCTATTTACACGAAGATAACTAAGATCGGTTAATAAGATAAGTACAACACTTAGCCTAGTTCGAGAGATATCGTAGTGCACTACCCTAGTAGTGTGAAAGTATATCAGCCCTACGTTAGGGCTGTGCGAAAGTTGTTTGTATCCTTACGCAAAGCTACTGAAGGGTGGAACAAAGGGCTAAGAAAACTGCGTGTAGGTAGGTATAGCCTGGATAACCCGACATCACAACCATCTCAACGATGCGGAAAAATGGTTCTAGCATCCCCCCATACTACTTTAGGTGAGACTTTAGTCCATGCTTCACTGGCTGATGCCGAAAGGGCCAGTAATGTAGGGATTTGCTTGGCTAGCTAACGCTAAACTTGGGTCAGGCCCCCTTAAGCCAACAAATGGTTCCATTGTTGGGACCGGAATCTACATAAGAGATGGGTGATGTTGTATCACTCGAATCCAACTAAGAAATAAATCGAAGGCTGGTTGGAAATAAGGATTCAGGAGTTCGTGCCACAAGAAAACATAAACATGTAACTATCAAAAGAACAGTGGTTGGACCAATACCTATATACAGAGATTCATGAAATCTTTTTCACCTCCTTTCCTACTGAGCTATACGAGTGGATCGCGAAGCTAGCAGATAGCCAAGGAAGGTGAAAACTTGACGATCCTATTATGTGGACCCTAGAGCTAGTGTGAAGGTTGGAAGCATCAGAGGATAAGATCGCCTGCACTATCGATCATTGGCATGATCGCATCATAGGAGGATTTGTCACTGAATTCACGGTCGACACCTCAGTCAGCTATAGTGAGGTAGAGTGACACTTTTTCAAAGTATTGCAAGGTAAGTACATAAAATATTTGAATACTTGGATTAAGATGTTGTTGTGAAAAAAATGGGTTACGCATCTACCTTGATGTTTGGGACTATGCAAAGCGGAATATTTTACAGAAATGAAGGAAATAAGGGTTCAAAGCATAGCCCCTTGATTTCACCTCCACGAGGGGACGAAGAAGGGGATCGCGAAGGTCTCTCCATGAGGTGATACTCAATTGATAAAACAAGGATTCCCATGAATACCACCTCCACTCACACCACCATGAGCTTCACCGCCATCACCTCCAACTTCACCCGTACCACCTCCACCTCCACCGTGATTCATTATGGAAAACACAGTGAAGTTTCCTTTGTTCAAAGGCTTGGGATATGAGGACCTGAACCTATTTTGGTTTGTTGTGAGGGTTGTATGGGAAGCTCAAGGTGTTACATATGACCATATAAAGAAAGCGACACTAGTTAGCACTTTGCAGGATCGTGTGCTGACCTGGTATATTAAGTACTCCAACGATAACTGAATGCTAGAATAGCGGACATCCAAGCAACACTAAATAGGGAATTTAGCAGGCCTAAATCTGAAGCACATTCGATTGTGGGATTTAAATAGATTGCGATGCAACCAGGCAAGACACCTTGGGAGCTAGATCAGAGGCTGAAATGTACAATTTTCGAAGCCAATATGAATTTGAGAGATGGAAAACATCACGATTTCACTACTACCACACTTAAATAATGCGCTGTCATAGCAAAAGATAACCACTCAGGCAGAGGCCTTGGAGATTTCCATGAGATTACATGAGACTCCGACGTAGGATCCTAATCTAGAAGTCCAGTAGATCCATGCGTAGTTGAAAAATCTATGCCTTGAGATGCAAAGTCTGAAGCAGGATAGGACAGTTCGACGAGAGGTACATGAAGAGGTATGGTGCTTGAAATGCAAGAGTCAGGCTCATGACAAAGACCACTACTCAGTCTTCACAAATTACCTTACAGTAGGATGACTGATTCCTTTAAGGCCAAAAGCTCAAGCAGGACCTAGCACAACACCTACTTTATGGTGTGTTATCTATCAGGTAGCCATAAAACATGCCACGGACAACTATCACTTGCTATAGAAGTATGTGCAAGTAGTACAACAACCGTTTTGAAAATTGTATAGGTCAGTAGGACATGATGAATGTACCTGTAGGAGCTATGAATTGATGATGGAAAGAACTCCTACCTACAGGGTTCAGGCAAAAACACGACCCCTTGACCAGAATGCAGGGATGGCGCGGACAGGATTTCAGGGGCGTGGACAAGGTCGAGGCAAAGGAGGACCTAGTAGAGGTCGAGGACAGTTGATTTGTTACAATGCAGAGGACCATGACACTATGCCTGTAACTACACTAATCCAATGCATCTGTCATGCACGTACTGCACGTTGTTTGATCATGAAATAGAAGATTGTCCCACATTGATAGATAGGATACATGACAAAGGGGCGCTACCACCTACCTCGACTCAAAACCTATAGATAATGAGGTATGAGCCACACGAGGAAGATCCCAATGTAAATATAGTGCTCTGAAGTGGAATCATGATGGGAGATCACAAGGGGAAACAACCATAAGACAGTACATGGATCTTGAGAAGAAATCACTGCGAGTAATAATACACCTCGATCCTGCTGAAGGATTGTGCTATACAGAACTAGTCTGTGACTATGAGAGTGATGATGATCTAGACTGTATCTATAAGATAACTGTGAGAGACCAAGACTAGGTGAATCCCACCATGGATGGATAGATTACATGGGGCACAAAAGTTCTTGCACTTCAGATTCTGACGAAGAAATAGAATGTTGGCAGAATCGGTTACACGAAGTAACTACACTGAATTACAGTAAGATGATCTGGTTGCTACATTGTGCGTCGTCCAAGGTAATAAATCTCCCTACTTATGATGGTCTAACTGAGTTAGATACCTTTTTGGATGCATTTGAAAGGAAGGTGCCAGAAAAGCAACACTTCCAGGCCTTTAACTGGGTACTGTGCGGTACGCCCGCAAGATGGTGGGGTACGCACAACGGAAGCTTTGATGATTGGCATGAATATAGGAGGATGATGAGAGCATTATTTTGGAAGCCTAAGATGTGATTGACAGACAAGTATGACGGGTAGGATGATCCACATGCACATCTGGCCAAATGGACACAGGCTTATGGAGAAAAGCCACAACCTGAGTGGGTGCACCTGTTTTGTCATACCTTGGATGGTATCCCAATGAATTGGTATATAGAAGCAGAGCTCTGCCATGGGATATGTGAATGGGATATCCCACATGAAGGATTCATGATGACATTTAGTTTTGAGGATGGATTTGATAGTATTGTTGAAGCGCTACAAGAGGTGAAGTCAGCCATATTTAGGATACCGCAGGATCCCTTAGACCTGATTCAGCCTTAATGTGCTACTTAGGTGAGTCACACGCTATAATATTATAATGTAACTACTGAAGAGGAGGACGAAGACCTAGGAAAGGTTAACATTCCAGAAATAGAAGGCCAGCATGAGGTTCAAGGGCCACAGATTGAGAACCCTAATATAACCATGTCAGTGAAAACTAAATAGGTGAACATTGGTATAGAGGCAGAACCCAAATTCACAAAGAATGGAGACTACTAGGATGATGTGACGGTGGATAAGGTCACTAAATTACTTCGTGAATATCAGGACTTATTCCTAACCAAGTTTATGGATTTGAAAGGAATAATTGGAGATCTAGGGGTGATGAAGATCACATTAAAGCCTGACATGAAGCTAGTCAAGCAGAGGCCTTACCACCTAAACCCCAAATACAAGGAGAAGGTCCACAAAGAGCTAGACAAAATGCTAACAATAGGCATTATTGAACCTATGGAGGAATCTGATTGGGTAAGCCCAATGGTGGTGCAAGAAAAGAAGCAGAAGGATGAGATAAGGATATGCGTGGATCTTAGAAAAATGAATGATGCTTGTGTGCATGATCCTTTCCCAACTTGGTTAACATATGAATTGTTCAACAATGTAGGTGGTTAGGAAGAATATTCTTTCACTGATGGGTTCTCTGGGTACCAACAAATCAAAATTGCGACGGAGGATAGGAGCAAGACAAGCTTCGTGACTGAGTGGGGTTGCTTTCAATATACTGTAATGCGTGTGGTTGTTGTGGCATTCAAGGAATTTTTTCATAAGTTCCTGGAAGTCTATTTTGATGACTAGACTGTATTTGGGATGGTTAATCACCATGTAGCAAGCTTTCGCTTGATGTTGGATACCTATCGAAAATACCAGATCATGCTCAACCTCAAGAAGTGTTTATTTTGTGTTCCTTTTGGGAACCTATTGGGGCATGTGGTTTGTAGACAAGGGCTAATGGTATACCCCGTGCAGATCGCGGTGATTCTGAACTTGGAAGTGTCGAGGAATGTGAAACAGTTGCGTGCTAGTCTAGGACACATGGGATATTCAAAAATTTTATCAAGGGCTATGCCCAGATCACTGCGCTAATGGAAAAATTACTAAACAAGGATGTCACGTTTTGCTGGAACAATGACTGTAATAAAAGCTTGGATATATTGAAAGAAAAGATTGTTACTGCATCAATTCTAGTCTTCCTAAATTGGAAGAAAGAGTTTCATGTACATGTCGATGGGTCGTGTATAGCACTGGGGGCAATACGAACACAGGATGGTGGAGAAGGCTTGGACCACCCTATCACATTTGCAAGCTGCAGATTATCCAAAGTAAAGAAGAACTATTCTACCACTAAATGTGAGGGGCTAGCTATGGTGTACACGCTCCAGAAGTATCGACACTACTTCCTAGGAGGCCACTTTAAGATGTATACAGACCAATCCATGTTGAAGTACCCAGTCAATAAGCTTGTGTTGGGGGGGTGAATTTGCAAATGGCTCTTACTGTTCCAAGAGTACGATTTTGAAGTTGTTGTGAAGGTTAGACGATTAAACGTGGGACCAGACCACCTGTCACGCATCGAAATAGGGGAGGAACCTACTAATTTGGAGGAAGGATTACCTGACACACAACTCTTTACTGTGTGTGTAGTGGACGGAAATTTCAAGGATATAATACACTTTCTACCATTTGGAACTGCACCGAAAGGGTACTCTATCCAGAAAAAGAATGAATTAGTGGTGCACGCGACAAACTTCTCTATCATTGCTGGGCATCTATACAAGATGGGGAATGATGAAGTATTGTGAAGGTATGTACCTGAGTTTAAACGAAGTGGCATCCTCACAGACGCTCATTTGGGTGTCGTGGGAGGACATTATGCAAGGAGAGAAACTGCACAGAAGATTCTACTCGTAGGGTTGTGCTGGCCAACCCTTTATCAGGATTCAAAAGCATATTGCAAGGCATGTAATGTATGTCAAAGAACCGACAGGCCATCATGGAGGGCTGAAATGCCTTTCAATCCACAAATGGCATTGCAACCTTTATAAAGGTGGGCAATAGATTTTGTAGGACCCATTCAGCCTCAAGGGAAGAGAGGTGTGAGGTACATTATCACTGCGATGGAGTATTTGACTCGTTGGGTAGAAGCACAGCTGGTGAAGGATTGCACAGGCATGACTGCTGTGAAGTTCCTATTTGAGCATATACTGACATGATTTGGATGTCCAAGGATCTTGATGAGTGGTCATGGTACGCACTTCTTGAATGAGATGATTAGTACACTAACGGAGGAATTTTTGGTGTATGACCAAAAGATCACACTTTATAACCCACAGGCTAACGAGACAATGGAGGCATTCAACAAAGTGCTTGAAAATGCACTGACCAAGTTATGAAATGCTCAATGAAGTGATTGGGAAGTACACATACCTGTAGTGTTATGGGCTTATCGGATGACGTGTGAAAAGCTAATGGGACAGACACCCTTTAGGCTAGTATACAAGGTTGAAGTGGTGATGCATATGGAATACATCGTGCCTAGTCTGCACATAGTAGTGCTCATGGGTATGACAGATCACATAGCCCTAGAAGAGAGGCTCACACAGCTGGATGAGCTTGAAGAAGAGAGATTTTTTGATGGATTTGACTAGTAGGTCCAAAAGCAGTGTGAAAAGGCGTGGCATGACTGACATATTAAGTTGTGCACCTTCAAGGTAAATGATTTGGTTTTGTTGTATGATAGTATGTTTGATAACTTCCCTGAAAAATTCAGGATGCATTGGTTAGGGCCATATATTATTAAGGAGATTACCAATAGAGGCGCAGTACAATTGGTCAAGTTAAATGGAGAACCCTTCCCAACAAAGGTGAATGGTAGTCGCTTGAAGCCATACACTAGCGATTTGACCATGTGACAATGTGAAAGTAGCACAGTCTTAGCGCTCTAGGAAGCTGAAAGGAGGTGTGGGACTATAAAGTACACTACCCAGGTTGAGGAGTTGTGCGAAGTAGCAAAGTGTCACGGGGTCCACGACAATGCGAAGATAGCTACACTAGCATGCAGGTCTACCAAAAAGTGACCATTAAAGTCACTATTCATGATTTGATGGTCGATTTGAGGCCAAATGGTGTAGGCGACAAGCTTTTAGGGCGAAATTTATGGGTTAGATTCTTGAAAATCTACCGCTAATCTAGCATTAATGGGCGGAATGTGGGGGGAACAGTTGGATTTGAATTCAAAAAAACCCTATAAATTACAAGTGGCTGTCTAGCGAAAAACACTTGGTAGTTTAAAAATTCAATTGTTGCGCTATCAACTATGTATTGACCTTCCAAATTTTGAGGCTTTGAGAGCAAGTTTAGTGTATGAGAGATTGGCGAAGGAGACACAATACCTCCTAATCATAATGATGTCGACAATCGAGGAAGTCATGTAGGAAATTGTGATAGTAGAAGCCTCAGAGAGTGTCGAAATGATAGTTGAGGTCCCTAAATCACCCAGAACACTGAGACCTAAGAAGGATAAGTAGGCTATGATGTCGGTGCACATCTCACCAAGAAACCGATAGAGGACCACACTCACCTTGTAGGAAAAGGGGAAGGCCATTAATTTGGAGGCCAATGAGCAAGAATCTGAGGAAATCCTGGTGGATGAGGAGGACGTGGAAATGGAAGTTGAAACCCAGGGTGCCAACCCTATTACCAGGTTACCTAAATATGTTCCTTCGTGCAAGGGCAAAACTAAGGTGCCGAAGGACATAGATGAGAGCAAGAGCTCCTAGAAACTCTACTACTCCCAAATGACATTGTTTTTGAGGAGCCACACTTAGGGTGAGTTCCTGTACTAAAATTCGAAGATTAGGACCTCTCAGATCACGAGAAATTCCCACATCTAGTGACTAAGCAGCTAATGCACCGACGGATTGATGTGACTATTGGAAAAATTGAATTGGAGCCACAGACCTAGCTCAAGGGTGTAGAGAAAGTCAGATTGCTTAACTTGAATTGGGTGTCACATTACCACCACGCCCTAGTGACTGTCTTTGTCATCAGGCAGCTGCTCTTCTTGGTGCATGATGGGTATTTGTGGCTGGAGGAGCCCATTCCCATCAAAGACCACTTGATCCATCAGATTACATGGCTCCCTTACTCAAGGGAGGATCCAGCCAATAGTTTAGAAGGAAAAGGTGGTGAGTTGGCCCTCACGAAATCTATAAAGAAGAAATTCAAGTTGGAGAAGAAGAAGCAAGGATATTGCATTTCTAGTATTAATAACCCTACAGTCAAGGTAGCAATGCAAATACTAGCAGGGAAGGTAATGCAGAAGTTCCATAATGATGAGGTGCTTACACTTGTGATTGCACTAGCAGCCCAATGCGCTGAAGGAATCCAGTTCAACAGGGTGAATTATCTTTGCGGTGAGTTCCTTGTGAACTGTTGCGAGGCACAGGATCAGGCAAAACATTTCACTATGCATGGATCCTACTAGCAATCGTACTGGTGGCATGGGAGCTGCTAGAAGATAACCAATTCCCTTTGGTCACACCGGACCTTCCAGAGGCAGCGAAGTATGCTTCGTTTTGGGGGACCAAGGATGCACAATGCATAAAAGAAAGCAAGATATTTTGGGTCTTAATGGAGATGATTATCTAGATAGGGATCAATAGCAAGCTACAGCTGTCACCCACAATATATGCCATTTTGCAGAGCTTTGCAGAGTTCAAAGTACATTTCCACCATGTTTTTATCAGAGCGTGACAAACCCCGTGAAGACATGGCATAACTTACCATATTTTGCAATTGATGATGTGATATTTGCAGTCCTTGAGTCTTGGCCACCAGAGTGGCATGCTCCAGCAGGTTCGGTGGTGGAAATGGACAAGTCCACCATGTAGTGTAAGAAGGAGGAAAAAAACCTATGAATGGTGTAGCTGGCTAAGAAGCACATAAAGGAGGAAGCAAATACTAAGGCCTAGGTAGTGCTCAATGCTGTGAAACCGACGGAACAACAAAAGATAGGAGAAGAAGCATGCGAAGGACAGAAGCCACCTTCGCTTGGGGCTAAGGCAGAAACAAAGGAGCCAAAAGAACAAGGTAGCGTGGACGCATAGACAACGTTCACCAAACTCAACCGCCCTACACTTGCAAGAGAAGGAAACATCGTAGAAGAAAACCAAGGCTTCAAAGACATCCTTGGATCCAATCACCCTCACGGAGCAGGATTGCATGATATCAATGAAATAGTGAGGCATGTCACTGCGGAGGCCCTCCCCACAGTTCGAAGAACATCAGTAGTTGGTATTGGGGGCTCTTTGAACAGAACTCAGGAGTTTTAGGTTCACACTTCATAGGCTAGCACAGTATCCACCAGCCTTGCGATCAACACTTCAGCTACTGAGGAGATGTTGTGCACAAGGATGACCAACATGATAGTGCTACTACATGGGGAGCTTACTATAGAGAATGAGGCCGATAGGCCCATGATCAGAAGTCTGAAAAGAGTAGTCGTGTTGAACAAGTGATGAGCGAGCAGTGCATCAACATCGAGTGATTGGGCCTGTAGCACAATGAGGTAGTGGAGCAGAATAAGAAAATAATGCAAGTAGTGGAGGAAGCTTGTCAAATGGTCCTGGAGTTGGAAATTTAGGCAGAAGAATTAGTAGAGACATGCATCAGAAAGTTAGCCATAGGGGTGCATGACACTCGAGTAGAGATGGCTAGGGTTCAGTTGGAGCTGAACATGTAGATCATAGAATTGTAGTTGAGGGCTCAACTTTTGTTGGCTTAATGGGGCTTGACCCAAGTTCAGAAATGTTTAGCCAAACAAATCCCGACAATATTGGCCCTTTCGGCAATAGTCCACAAAGCACAGACTGAAGTCTCACTCAAGGTAGTATGGGAGGGTGCTGGAACCAGGTTTTTGCACCCTAGTGATGTCTTGATGTGGTCTGGGTTTGTGCGGAATAGTCCTACGTGCTGCATTGCTTCCGTGTAGCTGTCTTCTCAGAGAAACTACCATAGTCGAGCACAAATGCAATTTACCCTTTTCTGTGCTTAATATTATTATAGATATTTTGTTACTTGTGAAGGCACAGTTCCTTCAGTTATTGTTTAACATAAACAAACATGCGCGTAATCATAAATCATGAACAGATGCATAAAACAGAATCTAGAACAGATACATGATATTTCAAAATCAACTTATCTTTATTAATGTCTTTATCCAGTTACAATCCACTTCTTTCCCTGTGCACACAGCTGCAGGGGTCGACGCACATAGCTACAAACTCTACCAGGCCTTTGCACACACAATTGCAAAGCCTCTATCTCCTATTACAACACAAACTTTAGACTTACGGACTCAGATCTCCTATCACTTTTAGACACTCCTATTACTTCCTTCATTACCAAAAAAACAGTCTTTTACACTTAGAGCCTTGCTCTTATTTATACATTCCCATGGTCCGCGGACCATGGGTAGGCCAACACATTGTAGATTAATTTACAATATTTTAGGGCGGACTACCCTTGGACTTGACCCATTACAATTCGCACTTTGTGCACTTCCCGGAGCTTTTACAATACAATACCCAAGAATGTGGGCTTTAAGCCCCAAAAACGTTATGTAGGGGATCCACTACCCAACAGGCCCCCAACACAATCATCGTGACTCATCCTGAGTCACCTGGCTCATGTAGTTATCTTCGTACAAAGTTTGTATAGTAATATCTGCACTTCTCTTACATCCACAGCACATTCCTCCACTGTTTCTTGTATCCGTTGTACGTGTATCTCCAACGTTTCATCAGTAGGTGCAAGTCCTTACCTGAGTGCATATACAGCCTGCATGTGTGCCAACTTTCCCTCGATCTTGGCAGTGACAGTGAATGCTTCCTCGAGCGAAGGCTAGATGTGTTCTTTAAGCACGGCTTCCTTCTAGCGTGCGACGTCCACCTAGGCTTTTAGAGCATGGGCCTCCTTTATCTTAGCCAATTGCTGAATAAGGGAGACCTTCTGCAGTGTTCGCCTAATGTTGTCATAAACCTACTGCAACTCCTGTGCTTCTATCTCTATCCATTGGAGCTTTGAGTCTTCCTGTAGTGAACTAAGAGTGACTAGTGACTAGTCTAGCAATCCAGTGCATTCCTATATGGCACACTCTACGGTTTTGAACCCTGCTTGAATGGCCTAGTTCCACTGCTCGCGGACCTCCGGTGGTGTAGAGGTCTATGCCTTCGACCTTAGTTCTACGATTTGTAATTCAAGGTCTAGCTAAATCCTCTGGCTTCCTCCTTTGCCTCACAGAATCCACTGGCCAATTTGTGGATCCGTATTCCTACTGGTAGGTCTGGTGCAATCTCGAGCTCGGGGGTGCGACGACATGCTTCCTCGATTATTTGTTACAACTGTTGAATCTGTGCTACTACTTCGTTGCATTGGATGCTCAGTTGCTCGATGTTGATTCACTGTTCACTGAGCATTTGTACTGCATGTCCTTCCCTAGCGCAGATCTCTATAGTCGCTCCATCCTGTAACTGATAGTATTTCTCATGGGAGGGAAGTCAAGTTTAATCCAAGTCCCTTGAGTTGGCATATTGTAGCTCTATCCTCTGCATTGTCTGCCATCAGTGCTCCTTTTGGTAGCACAACATTGTTAACCATTTTGGCCCGCAGAAACTGCTTGGTTGCTGATGTACCTGTAGCCCCATAAGTGGCTACCATTCCCTATTGTGGAGGTCATACCTGAAGTTACTGCAGTTGCATCTTGAGTGCCCCCAACACAGCCTATTGCTCCGTCATTGCCTCCTGGAGTACCTCCTAGGTGACTTCACAAACTGTATCCCCAATGTCACATAGGTCACCCTCGGTTAGTGTGATAGTCTCCCCATCCAACTTGGACAACTTGGTCTTCTTTTGAGGCCTTGT
Organism: Pinus taeda; assembly: GCA_000404065.3. Taxonomy (NCBI): domain Eukaryota; kingdom Viridiplantae; phylum Streptophyta; class Pinopsida; order Pinales; family Pinaceae; genus Pinus; species Pinus taeda. The sequence continues at coordinate 16,836 of APFE030085649.1, forward strand.
GCATTATGTCCCATGTAGCTGTTTTAAGGGTGTAGAGGTGGTGCTCGGGTCTGTGCCTTCTGTCATATTATCTGCCCTCTGCCCTATAGTAGAGTTTGGGCCTCTTTTGTCTTGTGTTGGAGCACCCCCTACTGTGGCTATCTTTTCCACGGCGGCCTTTGCTGCCTCACAGGATGCCCATACTTTCTCGGCTAGCTATTAGTTCCACTTTTGCTATTCTAGACTCTTGACAACAACCTTCTATATTTGAATCTTCGTCTCATCATATGCCACGAAATCTAGTGCACGCCATTCTGGTGGCCAAATATTGAGCACTGCAAACATAGCATCATTTATTACAATGAAGGGGAGTGTGGTCCACTTCTACTCTCGATCCTTCCATGTCCTAATATACACATGGTGCATATATACTTTAAATTCTGTGAAACTCTTCACACTATCGTAGACCAAAGTGGATAGGCATAGCTGTTTAGTGATCCATAGACATATGCTTGCCTCCATCAGTATCCAGAAGATCTTGGTTTCGTGGATTCGTGTGGCATCCTTTGTCACCCATAGCGATGTGTATTTTGTTGCCTCTAGCTAGTTCTGGTCAAGGGGAGGAAACTAACTATCCTCTGAAAATTCATTTGTAACCAGTAGTATGGATAAGAGCAACCACACGTAGTGGAAGGTATTACCTTGTTCTTGGGCCTCCCTGCAGTTTGTTAAGAACTCATTGCGAAGGAACTGTGCCCAGTTGAACTGTACCCCATTTTTACATTACTCAACTAGCGAAATGATCATTGTTGGTACCTTATTGCCCCTGCATTTTCTCATCACCTTTCTTGCCAACAACTAGGTGGCAACATAGACCCCTTTGTTCTAAATACTAGTAATAATGTACCCTCTCTTCTTTTTCTCCAACTTGTATTTCTTTTGCATGCCCTTGACAAGCGTCAAGTCTCCACTTGTGCTAGCTATTTCTGCAGGGTCCGTTCCTGCACAAGGAAGCCGAGAGATCCTATGAATGTGCTCCACCGTGATAGGAATGGGATCCTCCAGCAATAAGTACCCATCATACACCAAGCAAATTAGTTGCCTAATGACAAATATGGTGATCGGTGCCTGATGAAAGTGTGGAATTCATAGGAGGTGGAGTAGCTTGGCCTCCTCCACCCCACGCAGCCATGTCCATGGCTCTAGTGTTGTAATGGCCCCTTCCATGCTTAGTTCCATCAGCTCGCTAGTTTCTAAATGGGGAAACTTCTTGCTATCCGCAAGGTCCTAGTCTTCAAATTTCATAGAGGGAACATGGCCCATAGCCATTCCTTCAAACAGAACCCCTTCAGGGAGGGATGGAGTGTTAAATATGTTTTTAACAACGTCCAAATATTTAGGTACCTTTACCCTCCCTTTCTAGGGAGGGACATACTTGGGTAGTTTTGTTGTCGCTCGTACTAGCTAGATGTCTTTGTCCATCTCTTCTTCTGGTTCCATCTCTTTGAAAAAAGGTTGGGGAATCCTCCTCCTCATCGTCACTCTCAATATTAATTGTTATGCCCTTTTCTTCCATTGACACTTCATCGAAACATAGGTTTCGTGGATACATACAGACCGGTCCTACTACCTGCAGGTCCTTCTTGGGCCTTGGCACCCATGGTGATTTAGGAATTTCTGGTGCATCCCCTCCCGGTGGCGTAGGACTCTGTGGGGCTCCCTTACTTGTTGACATGAGTCTGATCAGGTACTCTTGTGTATCTTGTTAACACCCAGGTTGTTCCCTATGACTCCCAAGGGAATACGGCCGGGGTAACCACTAACCAACCTTTGGATTATAGATCCTAGCCTATCTATAATCAGAGAGGGCTCTCTCTTTAAGTTTCAGCTATGCGTTGTGAAGATTTTAGGCTAGTTAAAAGTTTCAGTTTCCTGTTTGAGACTTTGGTTGGTGAAATTTTGTTGTAAGAAGGGCATGAAGAGTGTAGAAGATGCTAATCCATTGGGCATATGGAGTCAAAAATGTGAGATAGTTCTGGTGCCTGTGATGGAGAAAGTTTTGCTGTAAGGCTAGATGGCTATTGTTAATATAATTTTCCGATTAGTGAGTGAAACAATGGGAAGTGGAGTTACAGACATTGTGATACCAATTTGAACAACAATTTCTACTTAGTCACATAAATGAATTACTAAATAGTGAGTGTGAGATATTCAGGGCTTATTGGAGCATTTAAGAATTCCAATTTAAACAACTGAAGTTATGGAAAACATTTATAGTGAAGATAGATTGAGATCAGGGTGTCTCCATGGACAAATCCCGAGCTATTCTTTTTCTTTCTTTTCTAGATTTAGAACAACATGTGAGAGTCACGAGTTAAAACAAATAACAGAATATTAACAGAGATAGAGAAACACTTATTATATTAAGCGATAGCACTAGAATCTTGTAGCATTCAATGGTTCCAACACAACATGCATCAATAAGACTCAGTTCCTGCAAACTCCAAGCTTTATTTATATCATCCTTCTGAAGTTATAGCCGAGTTCTCATTTCTTCATAAGAGAACAAAAAAACCAACCCCTTGAAAGTTTGTGCAAGGGGGAATATATACAATAGGTTTTACAAAATATCTGAATGTTGAGTTATTTGATAGATTAACTGTGCTCACCAACTTTAGAAAATAGCAGATAAGAAAGTTATTGCTACTCTAAATGTAGGATAAATTGTCTTTAATTTTGTCAGAACTCTTCTTGACCTTTGGAGGACACTGAGTCGGTTGAGCATTCTGCTTTAATGTTGAATGATGTGTCTTTATACTCTGTCATGCTGTAGCTTTCTTGGCCCTGTTACCTGTAGCTGTCATTGTTTCTTTTAGTGGCCGAATCTTCCTGCTGAGTTGGCTCATTCTACCTTTTCCAGTCATAGTATATGCATCATACTTTCTGAATATTATGACTTATATATTTCGATTGCAAAACTTTGATGAAAACCCCCTGCTTATAATAATAAATGTATCATTGAGGTCCACCATTCCTGTGTAGGCAATTGATGCCTCAAAATCGCATCTAGGGTCTCATCTACCTCTGTATATTTGTAGAAGTTAAGAGGCACTTCGAACAAATGGCTGATCTCATTCATAATAAAAAACAAGTTCTCTATTCTGTCATAGAAACTTTGCCCAGATGCTGGCCCTGTTACCTGTGAGCTGCTTGATCCTTGACTGATCTGATTGGTGGCAAATGTGTTCACCCTTTTTGCATAAACCTCATGTGATAGAAGTTTCTCTGCACTGTTGAGCAAGCTAGGAAGACCTCTACCCTGTAATGCTGCAAACTTGTCCATGAACTTGTTGACCTCTATTTGCATGTCCTGGCTTCTTCTATCCAATGTCTGCACCAGGCTTTTTAGTGTGAGGACCCTCTTTATTAGCTAGATAGTTTCTGTCCTGTTGGAGATCCCAATTGCTGCCAGCTGAGGGCCTATCCAGTTATTAAGCACATTAATCATTATGTTGGCTATCTCAGGCATACTGCCTAGAGATGCCCTTGCTCTATGGACTTCCTTTTGTGCTTTGCCTATGAGCTCCATTTGCTCATGGATAGTTTCAATGTATTGCCACTGATCCGTTATTGATTGCCCAATGTGGGTCCATAAAACTATCCTGATCTCAGCCCACCACTTTGTCAAGGGTGAGCTCTTTCTCCAGCTCCTTTATCTTTTCTTTGAGAGCTTTTATTTCTCTCCCTTTCTCAGCCACATTCTGCTTGGATTTGTCATATTTCTCATTCAGCTTGGCCAAATCCTCCTTGGCTCCATTCAGTTCTATCATCTGGGCTTCGAGGGCCTGGATCTCACTCATCAATTTCTGCATGTCAAGGCTCAGAGCCTGCTCTGTAGTTCGTGCTGGTGCTGTTGTTGATGTTGATGGTGTTGTCGGTTCTGTGGGAGGAGCACTAGTCTTTGGGGGCTCCTCAAGGTTTATAACCTCTGGAGGGGGCTGAGAAGTTTGGCCTCCCTCTTTCTGTTGTAGGGCTACCTGCAGTGCAGCCTCTGTGTCCTTCAACTTCCCTTCTGTCTACACTAGCTGCTTGTGCAGTGCTACTAGCAATGTAGCTACCTCCTGGTCTTGCCTCTGCTGAGCAACCTCATCTGTTTGGGGGTGAATGGTTGCTGGGAGCTTCACCTTATTTCTTAGGGATGCAAGGTCTGCATCTCTTATCTTCAGCGGCGATTGTATGGCCTTTGGATCCTTGGGGTCATGCCCAAGCTCTATAATTATATCCTCCAAAGACTTGATCCTGTTGTCTTTGGCCTGGGAAGATGCCTTCTCCAACTCAAGTTGAGCAGCTGTATTATTTAGGTTGTTTTCCAACTATTAGCCAACATTGTTTTGTTTGCCAATGTTACATAGACCATCTCACCTGTTTGCTTGTGAAGCTCTATTTGGTCCATAGGGTGGATGTCCTTTGTAAGAACCTCAAGGTTGGTTCTTATATAGTCTGCAGCTGACTGTGGCTGTAGCATGGTGGGCATGAAATGAATCATGGTCATTTTTCCTTCTATGATGTCATAGGCTGACATAAGCCTTTGTTGATTGGCAGGGGCCATCTTCAGCAACTGGTTGTAAATTTGGAGCCCAAGTGGCTCATTTCTCCTCTTGATATCAATAAACTATTGCTTGATGCCTGCCTCTGCTCTCCTTTGATAACTTGAGAAGCTGACCTCTCCTCCAAGGGTTCTCTCTTGTTCCTGCTGAAAGGAACTAGCAGATGCCTCCATACTTGGTGGGCCCATTCCCAACGATTGTCCCATAGGCATTTCTTCCTCAGAGAGGGGATTTAATCTCTACCTTTTCTCCCCTTGATTTGTTGACGTGGTGAGGGGAGTCTCCTGTTCTTTGTCCCTCTTCTTTCCCTTTTCCTCCTTTTGTGGAGTTTGAAGCACTGAGGCCTCCACTGTCTTTTCTTGCCCAGAAGGCATTTTCTCTTGAGCCTGTTGCTCAGTAGGTGTTGGGGCTTCAGCCATTTGCTCTTGCTGCATAGGCTGCCCCTCTTCTTATGTTCTTCTTGCTGTTCAACCTCCTTTTCTACTTGTTGTTCTGTTTGCTGCTCTGTCCTAGGAGGTGGTTGTTCCTGCTCCACCTGCTTGCCTTTATCTTCGCTTGATTCCTGTTGGGCAATTCCGGCTGCTTGCTGCTGGGCTGTAGAAGATGAGGCAGGTACTCCAATTTTCCTTTGACAGGAGGAGGAAACTTGCCCACAAGTTTCCAAGTCAGCTTCCTTTTCAAGATTCCTTGCCTCTCTTTATAGCATTTGCTCTCTACCAATGGGCTCTTCTAGGGTGCCCTCTTTCCAGCTTAAAGTATTGGCATACTGCTCAATATGAGGCAATTTAACGTGAGCGTAGCCACCCAGTTTGTATTTTATCCTCCTGAGGGAAATGAAGTGGTTGGGGTCATAAGGCACCCATTTGAATCTAGTTTGCAATCTGAGGGTCTCTACGATCAGGTCAGCTTCCTTCCATCCTTCTTCCCTTTTATTGTACAGAAAAGGGCCTAGCTGATTTCTCACCTTTAGTTGCACCTTTTTATTTTTGCTTTGGAAATGGACAAAGTCTGCATTTCCAAACTGCCTAAGGTACTCTAGGGAAAAGAGTCTCATAGGGACATATCTTGGCAACCTGTAAGGACTCAACTCACAGCCATATATTCTGATTACTGTGTGGTGTTGGTAAAAGTACCAATCACCAATGCTGTAGGCCTTTCAGAGGTGAAGGATTCTTTGCATTTCCTCTATCAATCTGGGAGGAGGGACACCCAATAACAAGGTCATAGCTGGATGATGAAAAGGTCAATGAATTCACAGTAGGTGTAGGGTGAATAAGCTAAAAGATGACAGACTGAAGACCAAAACACAACAGACCTTGGGCTTCCCTGGGCATCTAGCTTTTTTAGAGTGACAGGGAAGGCATCAGGCTGATAAAACAAGAATAAATGATATATGTACCCGGTGTATTTAAACACCTTTTCCCTTTCTAGATTCATTAATTGCTCATGAATCTTATTGGCAATAAAAGTGGCAAAATCATAATGTACAGTAGGAGGCATTCCTGGGGAGAAAATGGACAGCATGGCCATAATGGTTTCATCCAGATCCTCATATGACCCATAACCCAGGATGAAACTAATCAACTCCACCAGCATTTTACACAGCTCATTAAGATACTGATATGCTATGGGAAGGGCAGTGCTCATAGATTGATATTGAGGCTGAATAAACAACTGATTAATCCTGGCAATCAGATCACTGGATAGGTTGCCCTCTTTCGTTATCAAGTCCTGGATCGAGAGAGGAGTTAGGGGTTTTGTGGTGTGAAAGTGGAGCATTTCATTGATGGCCTCAAGGGTGATATGGAACAATACTGAGCCTGAGGGGTTGAGGACGGCTCTCTGACAGGGGTCATAGTTTGACCTGCATTGATTTATCAAGTCTGGGAGGACATTTACTTGAGGAAGGTTGAAAATGGGTATGTGGGAGTCCCAAATTCCTAAGGTATCAACCCCACTGAGATATTGGGCCTTCAACTCATTCAACAGGTGAATATTGAATTTGGTAGTCATGGCCATGGAGTCTAACATTTGGTAATCTCTATCACCCAGGGATTTCCACTCTAGCTCTCTGTGTGGGGCATTCAAAGGCTGAACATTGAGGGCTACTGGCATTTCCATGGCTGGTAGTACTTGTGAGTTTGTAGTGGAACTGGTTTCATTGGGCAGGAGAGCACAGAGGGCTAATTTTGCAGAAGTAAATCCAATTGTAAAGGAAAATGAGGCAACTGTGATGACAAATGGTGTAGAATGCTCAAAGGGAGTTAATTGAGGGACTGGCCACTTTGTTTTCCTGGTGAATTATGCCTTTCAGGTTTTCAGTCCACGAATGCGCGGAAAGAGTAGGAATTTAGGAAACGCTGACTGTATATGGGTTTGGCAGGTGAATTTCGACCCTGCAACTGTGAAGGAGTGCTGGTTTACCGGGAATTTACTGGTAAATTGGTTGTAATTACTCTTGTTAATTGAGTGCTGTAGAATTATCGACAGAAGCAAGCCTTGAGGGGATTCTTTGGGAAAATACCTGGTGAATTGTCGGCAATGGTCGCAAATGCAGGCGGGTGGGAAGCGGCAGCGTCCTTCAGTTTGATTTTTTCAGGTTGGCAACAGGTGGTCGTAAATTACATGCAGAGGTGTGCAGTAGTTCAATTCAGCAAAAGTGAGAAAAAACGCGAAAATTGGCTAAAATATGGGCTTTTTGGGTATTGGCGCGCTTTTTGGATGATGTCAGCATGACGTCATCAAGTGGGGTCAGGGGCGGGTGACGTCAGCATGACGTCATCAGGTGACGTGGCAGTCTGTGAGTGGTCCACGGGGATTGCACAGGTGGCGGACACGTAGGAGCGCTGGCGAGCGGGGGTGCTAACAGGGCGCTGAGTGGAAGTGACGTGGGCGGGCGTGGCGCTGGCGTGGGCAGGCGGTTTTGCAGAGTGGTAAGTGGGTTTTCTCGGACCGCCTTCTATACGGTCGCGGTATTGTCAGAAGTTGCTCCGAGAGAATCTGGGGGTAACGCGTGGTGGAGGCCTGACGTCACCCTCTGACAGTTTCTCGGAAGGTATCTTTCGGATATGAAGGCCCGTCCGATATCATGTGGGCCGTCGGATGGGAAAGCCCAGATCCAACGGTCGACGGGTCGATAACATGCGCGGGCAATACGAAGTACGGGGAGGAATAAAATATCATTATTTCTTTAAATGCGGGCCCGACGGAAACTTTATAAAAGTGGGTTTTTTCTGGTTTTTTTTCAAGGTTTATTCGCAAAACGGGTTTAAGGTTATTAATCCGAGCAAATCTCGGATTAATCCCAGGATTAATTCTTTGGCGCTCTTTGGGTTGCACTTAAATGTTTTAGCGCTTGAAGACATTTGAGAATCATACATAGAGCTATAATGCTCGGGGAAGGGGATACTTAGATT
>APFE030085655.1:0-30139 GCA_000404065.3 Pinus taeda
CTGAGTTGTCCAAAAAGTTGGTCAACGAAAGATACCAAGTGGTAGCTCGAGGGGGACTGTAAAATATAGATTCACGCTTTCTAAGATCGACAGAAGGTATATCGTCTTCAAGATAAGAAGCACGATCCTCTTCTGGGGCAATTTCTTCAATAGAAATTAAACCAGAGGGGAGATTTTCAGTAATGACTCTTTCTACCTTGGGTGAACCGGGAACACTAGAAGATGGAGTAACAGGTTCGGATATTTGAGGTTCTTCACCTATATCACCGGCAGATGCAACACTACCAGTAAGTTCAGAAACCTCAACAGCTTCAGGATCGTATCCTGTTTCTAAACCTTGGTAATCTGAATGAACTACCAATGAAGATTCTCCTTCTTCAGGTGAAAGTGATCTAGTGCCACCAGGAGAAATGAGAAGTTTTAATCCTTCGAGATGAGACCGGACCTCTTCAGGAGGTTCACCTCGTAATCTACGCTTGCCTCAATAAATCAGCCACGGAAACAACTTCAGGAGACTCGCCCCGAAGTCTACGGGAGCGTCTCGGTGGTTCAGCCACAGCTAAATACTTTTAACTACTACACACGAAATCAAAGTAAAATCTCAAGAAAAACACCTACAGTCGCTAAAGAACCAATCAATTTTGAAACACACGCCTAAAGAATCTAGGGCGTCAAACCAAACACAAACAGTAGCTTCCGGACCATAAACACTAGTTGGTGATGAAATCCAACCTCGTAGGATTTAGTACAGAAAAAGCGGGTGGAACAGTTACCCCGGCAACCTGCTTAATGAATAGACTGGACCAAGTTCCTCCACTTTAACCATCTCGAGTGAAGCGAACCCCCCAGAAAATCCAAGTGAGTCTAGCCGACGTCTGCTCCAGGTACAGTGGGATCTTCCCACCACCGTCACCTTGGGTAGAATCCTAAGATTATGGCCACTAAGGTTACCAACAGCAACAATATACCTGGGGGAACAGTCTACACTCCGACAGCACGCAAGGGCAGAGTAACAAGCTCAATCCCCTTACCGGCTCCTTGACAATGGTCAATCCAAGGTTTACCGATAAGTGATCCCCTGGCTCCTCAACAATCATCTGAGGTTTACCGTTTGTAATACGTGCGTGTCTGGCGTCGTTCCCAACGAGGGAGGATTGATCCCCTCACTGGTTCGGACATGAGCTCATGCTTCTCCTTTAAGAGGAGCTTCTCCTTTAAGAGGAGGTAGTTCAGATGAAGATCTCTGACAGATAACCAGTGGATCTGGGCAGTAAAAACTAATTAAAGACAAAATCTAAGAGGAAAAATGGAAAAAATGGAAATTTCTCAATTTTTGACAGGGTATGCAGGCAGCCTGTTTGCACAGGTGCATGCACGCTCTGTGTACAAAGCTGCAGTGCGTAGAGGTACGCACTGTGCTCAACTCAGAGGGTGCGTACTAGTGAAAAATCAAGAAAAACTAAAATCTAACTTAACTCTAAGCTAGCCCACCCAAATAGACAGTCAAATAGCCAAAAACCAAAAAAGAAATGACTCTTTTCAGATCAAAGTGTCACACAAAGGAAAAATCATTCACATCAATGGAGTCCCCAGCGGAGTCGCCAATTTGTCCTGCGGAAAGAGTTAATCTTGCGGACAAAACCAACCTCCCTAGAAGCCTAAGACTTTCTAGTGAAAAACAAGACAATTAAGAGCAATCCTTCTCTAAACATGCATTTACCATACAAGAAATCAAGTGTTTTAGATCCTACCTGTAGTCCAACGCTGTTGTAGTAGTCCAACCTCGTTGATCCGGATGAGCTCCTCCTTCACTTCGAAACCTGCATTCACTAACAATCAAACGATTACATAGCACCTTAATATCTCATAAAATAAAACATATTCAACATATAGACCAAGGAGTATATGAAACAACTCATTAATAACAAATTGTTGAGAAGAATGGACTTATTTGTATTAATAGGAAACAAAAGAAACCATTACAACCTGAGCCTTGGTGTTGTGCAAGTTCCTCCCAGGGTCCAGCAAGAGTTTTCCTTTACTTTGATAAGCTCACCCACTTCCAAATGAAACAAGAAAGGATGGGAATCTCTCCTCACAAGCTTCTACAAGGAAGTCCTAATTCCAGCAGCATCTACCCTTTGGAATGTTCAGCTTTCAACCTCCCCTCCTCTGGCCCAATGCTTGTATTTATAATGTTCTAGAGGAAGTTAATCAGGTCCAACATCAATGGGATACTCCCCTCTTTTGGATGGGGTAGTTTCTCTCTTGATGGGATAAGTTCCTCTTTCATAGGGATGCATGAACCAACTGGAGGCGCTCAATACACGTCAAACAATCTTCTAGAATGCTCAAGAAATGACCACAAGTAACTTTTTTAAGATGAAACTCACGCCTTTTGGCCTTTACAGGAGTACGCACCCATCCCTTGACTTACAGAGTGTACAAGTACGCAGGTATTATGAGCTTGGGATGCGTACACGCAGGCAAGGTAGAGAGAACCTGCGTACCCAGAGATAAACATGTTTTTTAATGAATTTCTCTCTTTCTTGAAGTTTGACATGGAGAGCAGAGGTATAAGGCTTTCCAAGGAGGATAATATGACTATTGATGGAGCCATACTAACTGCAGATAGTCATGGTGACAAATTTTAGTGTAACAGCCTCATGATAGGCTCGCCCTCATCAACATCTAGTTCCTCAATGCCATCATTGATTTCTTCTGCTTCCAAATCTACTTGTTCCTTCAGCTGCTTTGCCTTGTCCTTCCTTTCTTTCTATCAAACCTCTGGGCTCTTCCTTGGTGATTGCCTCAATGAGACAGGTTGTGGTTTCTTCTTATTCTCTTTAGTATCCAATTTATTTGGCCTAAGTGACCTCATAGCCATAGGCATGGATGGCGTAGCCTCCATTGACACAACTTCAGGGGTATCTGTTTGAGAGATGACATCTTCGGAACTTGCTAGCCTAGACATTTGTTCAAGGATAAAATTTGACTATACTCAGGAAGTTTTGCAAATGTCGGGCTTACAAAGAAATCCTCCCAAGTCTCTCTGTTCATAGAGCGAAAAGTAGAGGGCTTATACCAATCTTTCAAAAAGCTAAACTTTCTTCGGCAGACCAACATTCCATATTTATATGTGATTTTGAATTCAAATCCAACCGTTCCCTCCATTTTTTTATCATAAATGCATCTTTGGTGGAAGATATCCAAATATTTTCGCCATAAATGTTTCCTACATGCTCCTCCTAACGAGATATTTTCTATCCAATCATGAACATTGACTTCAATGACTACTTTTGGGCCCATCTATGTGGCACCACCCCTTGTAGTGTAGTTCGCCCATCACATCTTCATCTGTCATAGCTTCTTCTGGAGCAACTTCTTTTGTCACAGCTTCTTTTTCCATACCTCTTACGTCCATCATGCAATGTCCTTACTGTATTTTCCTCTTCTTCGGGCAGTGCAGTTTATAGTCCCACTCTCCCTTGCAACTACTTGGAGCATTAAGACTGTCCTGTTATCATATAGTCATTGTGCAAGGGCATGATCCCCTGTATACAACTTCAGTCGACTTCCATTCACCCTTCCCAGGAATAATTCACCATTCAGATTCATGACCTGAAATACACCACCATTTGTGATTTCCTTGACCACATAGGGTCCCATCCAGTGCATTTGAAATCTACCTGAAAACTTTGTGAACTTACTATCATAGAGCATAACCAAATTGTTTACCTTAAATGTGCGTAGCTTAATATTCCTATCATGTTAGGCCTTCTCATGTTCCTTTTGCGCTTGTTGGTGAAATCCTACCAGAAATAGGTCTTCTTCCAACTCCATGAACTACACGAGTCATTTCTTCAAGGTCTCACAATCTGTCATCTCTATCAAACTAGTAATGCGCAAGCTTGGAAAAATATATTCCATAGGCATCATTGCATCGATCCCATAGACCAACCTAAATGGGTTTGGCTTGTCAACTTCTTTCATGTCGTCTTTTATGCCCATAGAACCGCTGAGATACGTACATGCCAATCATTTATCTTCACGTTACAAACCTTAGTCAATGCATTCTCCAGAATCTTATTGAATGCTTCCACTATACCATTGGCTTGGGGGTGATAGGGTGTACTCTTTTGATGGTACGCTTGGAATTATTTTAGCATCGCACTGATTGTTTTATTTAGGAAATGTGTACCCCTATCACTCATCAATACTTTAGGGCACTCAAACCGCGTTAAGACATATTCAAATAGGAACTTCGCAGTGGTAGCAGCAATACAATCCTTCACTAGCTGCGCTTCTACCCATCTAGTTAAGTATTATGTTGCAGTAATAATGTATTGTGTGCTTGTCTTCCTTCCTGGTGGTTGTATCTGTAGAATTTCCCACTGTAGATCACTTGATAATGCAATATAATAAAGCAAAATACTTGATCTACTTCTACAAACAAACTTGCATAAGATTAATCGATTTTGAGTAAGATCAATTAGAACACATATAACAGAGAATGAGAAATCAATCACACATGAACACAAAAGAATACTCTAGGGAAAGCCTCAGCTAAAAACTCTGATCTCTATATTATCATACAAGTGGAAATATGTCTAGATTACATAAAGATTTATCTCACAAGCTATCCAGTTCTCAGTACAATCCCTCAATGTTGCTCATAGACTGAATAAACACAACATATGCCTTCCCTCAGTACTCCAAGCCTCCTATTTCCTTGTGCAATTTCTCCTAGGTCCTTTGGCTGCCACCTGTGTGAATTGACCTCTCACACAACTCACCAAACTCAGAAGTAACTGTGCAATCTCCAAGGAATGAATCCCTTATGCATGCAAGAGATATCCTTAATGGAATATTCTTGCAACTGATAGTACACTGTCCTATCATCTGATCTCAACTGGGCCTCTGACTGAACTGACATGCATGAGTTATTTATGAGAGAATATTCAGTTATCTGAAGTGCAGTAGTTACATGTATGCATGCATTAACTAACTGAACTCACAATCAGTTCCACAAACTGTTGGAACTAATCTGACTAGACTTAACTCAGTTAACTGAGCTAACTAATTACAACTCAAAGTACAACTCATCCTGATCACTTTAATTAAGGGATAACTTCCTCAATCAAAGGGAAAACTGTTGGATGTCTTCACATAGACTTCATGTTTGATTTTCTCCAACTAATTAACTCGTGATGAATTAATTAATTATTTTTCAAAAAGTTGCTAAGATCAAATTCAAATTTTAATTCCCAATTTTAGTTCAGGGACTAACTAAAATTGGAATGTATCTCGAAATGATATTTATAGCAATGCTATTTTTAGCACTTCTATATTTAGCATTTATTGTTGCTATTTTCAACACTCCCTCTCAACAAGAAAAGGATTATCTGTCACCCCAATCCTGTCTCTGTGGAACTTGAATTTACATTTTGACAATGCCTTAGTCAAAATATCTGCATCCTATTCCTTGGTTGAAACATATAGCAACAACATGATCCTCTTCACTACACAGTCCCGAAGATGATGATACTAGATATCGATGTGCTTGGACCTGTCATGAAATACTAGATTCTTAGAGAGTTTGATACAACTCTGATTATCACAATAGATCACAGTAGGATCCATCCTCTGACCAAACAATCCAACTAGAATTTTCTGCATCCAAATGGTCTCACATGTTACCTGACTAACATCCATGTATTCAACTGCTGCTAAGCTAAGTGCAACTGACCTCTGTTACCTGCTGTACCAAGAAACTGCATCTGAACCAAGGTTGAAAATTGCTCCTGAAGTGCTCTTCCAGTCTGATGGATTCCCTATCCAATATGAATCTATGAAGCCCTAAAGCTTCACTCTCTCTATCCATCTGTACCATAATCCATACTGAGATGTGCCTTTGAGGTAACTCAACTGATCAGGAGCTCAACACCAAGTGTCGTAAAATGGTCAAAAATGAAAGTGCTCAAAACTAGTTCAAACCTGAACGACTGGATAGATCTCATTCTCCTTATTCCGGCACCACAAACAGTTCGAAAAATGGTCTTCGTATGCAGAAGTTATGCCAAAAACAAAATCGCCCAATGACTCTTAATTTTTGAATTTTTTCAAAAAAATTTAAAAAAGAATATTCCATAGAATATTCCAAGGAATATTCCTTGGAATATTCCTTTTTGGGCAGCCAATCACAAGTTGCCACATGGCGAGCCAGGAGGCTGCCACGTGGCCCAAGGTGACATCAACATTTGGGCATATGTTTAAAAATTTGGTTAGGTTGTGAATCGAACCCGCGACCTACCATATACAAACGCAGCGCCTTACCATTGCACCACGCAAGCGGAACTTGTTTATAGCATGGGACAAACACTTTATGAAGTTTAAAATTGCTTTGGGTAGGGCCCCAAGGGGGGCAGCCCCTAACGGCTAGCCCCCCATACCATGTGACCTTACGCCCAAAATCGTGGGCCTAGACCCTTAACCGCCTGGCATGAAATCCAACTACAAACCGCCATTCCAAATTTTTGGTCACATGAGTGAAGTTAGCCGGCAGTTATGGTGGATTTAGTGGATCTGTTGGTGGTGGCGCCAAATTTGGCGGCTGCCCCATATTTGGCAGGCCTATCTGGCCGTATCTAAAAGTCTAACTGGAGTTTTTCAAGGGAAATTGGCAGTTGGGAGTAAATGGCCATAACTTCGGCTAGGAAAGTCCGTTTTGGATGAATTTTTTTTCTATTTTGGGGCTCTTCGACCTTCTGAAACCATTCGTATAGGTTTCACAGCCATCTGTGGTAATTTGTAGGTGATTTTGCTTCATGGCAGTTCCAGGAGCCACTAGGGCCAAATCAGTTTGGGCGCTGCATTGGGAATTGTGCAGCCATTGAATGTGGAACAAAGGTCATTCCTGAAGGTTTTCAGCATTTTGAATCCATTTCTACAGCTCGTTTTGCCTATTGAGGCATTCTTCTCACTATTTAGCTTCAGGGAAGCTTTCAAGGCCACTAGGGCCATTTCAGTGATTGAGTTGTTTGGGGGCTATATTCATCCATTTTTGGTGATTCAAAAGCCTATATCTACTATTTTCAACCTTTTGAGTCTAATGGAAGAGGTTTCAGAACCTATCGAGGTCATCTTAACCTCGAAATTCTCCATGCAAGTTTAAAGGGCCACTAGGGCCAATTGGGGAAAGTACTGTATCAGGTATAATTTCACTATTTAGTGCTTGGGAAAGAGTGTGTTTAGCTAATTCCTATCTTTTGATTCTGTATTTACAGTCAGATATGTCTTTTGAGACACTCATATTATTGTATTATCCTTTGTAGCATTTTTAATACAAGAGGACAAGCCTACTTGGAGAGGCTTGGTCTAGCAGATGTAGCCCAGAAGGGGTGAACTGCTTTATCATTTTGATGTCTTTATTTGTTGAAGATGATATGCTAAAAAAAACTGATATAAAGTGTTAAAAAGCAAATATACATAACTAACATACACACATAATCACCTATTCAGCTGCATAAAGTTATTTGTCTTATTCCGCAAGACATCAAACTTCAAGCATGTGTATGTCAAAGACTTCTAAGTGTTTACTTTGTTATTTCCTTAAGTAGACCCTGTAGAGGGCCAGGTAGCCTCTGGAACTCATCCTCTCTTTAGAGGTGACATTTCCGGTGAATGCCCCTACAGCCTATCTCTGTATAAGAAATAAGAAGTTTTCACCTTTTTAGAGGTCACTTGGAGTGTATAGCTCACCTTTGAAATTATGGGAAATGGATGCCTTGCACCCTTAAAAAAGTACATTCCATTTTTAGATCAAATGGTATCAGAGCTCGGGTTGAGCATTTTTTTATGCAAAAGGTGTTAAAGTAGTGTAAGAGATTGATTGTTTTATGTGTTGCAAATGGTTGCTTGAGTAAGAAGGGGTTTTTTGTTTGACATTTGGTTAAAGATTGTCATTTGATTGAAAGCTTTGAGAACTCTTATTTGGAAGTTTCTTTTGTTTAATCGACCATTTACATAATGTCAACTTCTTCTACGAGTGAAGTTTCCTTCTTCACAAAATTCTTCAATAATGACATGAAGAATGAGTTTATTAAGGTGAAGGACATGGTGCAGATTCTCATTGAGGATCAAAGAGAAAGTGTTAAGCTTCATGCACAATTGTTGGCTATGAAGGATAAGAAGGAAATAATTCTCCAAAGACTGCATGACATGGAGAAACAACTCCTTCAAGCTCAAGAAGCTTTGTCCAAGAAAATGCATGACGATGAGGTAAATCATTCAAACTTGTCTTCAATTTCCTCAATTGAAAAGTGTGTTGGTTCTTTTGAAAAACATACAAGAGGTATGGAGTCCAAATTAATGTTTAAGATGGGCTATCAAGAAGGCAAAGGTTTGGGCAAGAATGCACAAGGCATGGTTGATCTTATTTCATTTGTGGAGCGACCCAAGAATGTTGGTCTTGGATATGAACAGTTTAATGATGAAGGATTCAAATCCTTGAATGCATGTGATGCAAATTTAAAAAAAACCTTTATCCCAAGTTCTCAAATGAATATATGCCAAAATTGTTTTAAGGATGATTGCCATTGTTTTAAGCCATCATTGCAGCAAGTAGAGGGTAAACATGTCGCTTATGGCGAGCATGCAAATGTAAACAGTTTTCAAGAGAAGCACAATGATGAAAGTCTGAAAAGGAAAGTTGTCTCCTCTACTAGTTCATCGTCTCTCAAAGACAAAAAGGATGGACATTCTATGCAGCAAAAGAGGAAGTTTTGTTGCGCATTTTGTGGTGGATTTAACCATGTTGCTTCAAGATGCTAGTTGAAAAAAAATCACACAGGAAGCAAAAGAGGCAAAGAAAACTTTCTCAGAAAGTGCTTGAAAGTTGCAAATCTTGTCAAAAGAAGGGACATCATGTTTCTCATTGTTGGACCTTGCATCCAACAAGTCGTCCAAAGCACATGCAGCTTGAGGACAAAAACATTGGCACACGTGGATCTATGGATTCCATTATCAATGTGGAAGATTCACATGAAGAACTGCTGCTGCAACAAAAATTGCCATTGAAGTGGCTTGGTAAGAAGTGGATGGACTTCTTGACATAGTAAGACATACTCCTTTTGTACATACAAACTTTGGATGTATGCATGCTTTTTTATGATTGTTGCAAAAATTTCTCCATGAAGGTAAAAGCTGAGTATGAGACTCACTCTATTTCAGCTCTTGTCACCCACATGTGTCTTTATTGGGTTGATGTACCTTTTGGTCTTAGAAAAGAAGACTTGAAGTTGCACCTGTACATAGATGTTGTAGGTGTGTTTATTGAACTGTATATAGTTCATTGTTTTTTATACATACATGTGTTTGTAAATGTATCTTGTTGTTGGTCGACTAGTGTCACTTGTGAGCACACTTTTACATTGTCGATTGTGTCACATGTTTCATCGGCTTGTGTCGATTGTACCACTCATGCTGTCAACTTGTGTCGATTGTGGTGCACATGTTTTGTCGACTTGTGTCGATTGTGCCACTTATGTTGTCGACTTGTGTCGATTGTGGTGCACATGTTTTGTCGACTTGTGTCGGTTGTGTACACACTTGTTATGTTGATGGTTGAGTCCATTGTTCAACATATTTCAGGACAAATTATTGTTGATGATTGTCTTGTTGCACAAGATGCCTTTGGTGTCATTTGGTGCAGGGAAGGAAATTGGTGCAAAGCAGTGCACAATCCCATGATCTGGAAAAGCATGCATGCAAAGAGGGCTCAAATTTCAGCATGGGTCTCTCCTTCTTTTGAGAAGTTTCTGCAGCAAGCTTCCCAAGAGTTTGGAATGAGCATTTGCAGTACATTCAACATGCTACAGCCAGTAAAAGTCTTCTCATTTGCGAGGCAACTCTTCTTCTGGAGCGGAGGTGCCATGGATGGGCATCGTGATAGTTGGCAAGCCCACATGTTCAGAGGAAGATTTCAGCTCACATATCAGCAAGTTTCATTGCTGGTTCCTGCAATTTTTAGTTTGTCTAGAAAACAAACTTGGTCAAGATTCGACAAGTACTTGGCTTATGCAGCGAAAAGTTGCGATGATGACAGTTGGAAAGGCAGGACATTTTGGCATCATTATGCTCTTTTGGCTGAATGGAAGAGGATATTTCTATTCCTCAAGTGCTGTACAATTCAGTTCAGAGATTTAGTAAGCTTTTGGGGACCAAAAGCCTTCTCATTTGGGAGGTGTGATCAGGAGCTCAGGACCAAGTGTCGTAAAATGGTCAAAAATGAAAGTGCTCAGAACTAGTTCAAACTTGAACAACCAGATAGAGCTCGTTCTCTTGATTCCAGTGCCACAAACAGTTCGAAAAACGGTCTTCGTATGCAGAAGTTATGCCAAAAATAAAATCGCCCAATGACTCTTAATTTTTGAATTTTTTCAAAAAAATTTAAAAAAGAATATTCCACAAAATATTCCTTGGAATATTCTAGGGAATATTCCTTTTTTGGCATCCAATCACAGGTTTCCATGTGGCAAGCCCGGAGGCCACCATGTGGCCCAAGGTGGCATCAACATTTGGGCATATGTTTAAAAATTTGGTTAGGTTATGAATCGAACCCGCAACCTACCATATACAAACGCAGCACCTTACCATTGCACCATGCAAGCGGAACTTGTTTATAGCATGGGACAAACACTTTATGAAGTTTAAAATTGCTTTGGACGGGGCCCCAAGGGGGCCAGCCCCTAACGGCCAGCCCCTAACGGCCAGCGCCCCATACCATGTGACCTTACGCCCAAAACCGTGGGCCTAGACCCTTAACCGCCCGGCACGAAATCCAACTACAAACCGCCATTCCGAATTTTTGGTCACATGCGCGAAGTTACAGCGGTTATGGTGGATTTAGTGGATCTGTTGGTGGTGGCACCAAATTTGGTGGCTGCCCCATATTTGGCGGGCCTATCTGGCCGTAACTAAAAGTATAACTGGAGTTTTTCAAGGGAAACTGGCAATTGGGAGTAAATGGCCATAACTTTGGCTAGGAAAGTCTTTTTTGGATGAATTCTTTTATTTTATTTTGGGGCTCTTCGACCTTCTGAAGCCATTGGCATAGGTTTCATAGCCATCTGAGGTCATTTGCAGGTGATTTTGCTTCGTGGAAGTTCCAGGAGCCACTAGGGCCAAATCAGTTTGGGAGCTGCATTGGGAATTGTGCAGCCATTGATTGTGGAACGAAGGTCATTCCTGAAGGTTTTTAGCATTTTAAATCCATTTCTACAGCTTGTTTTTCCTATTGAGGCATTCTTCTCACTGTTTAGCTTCAGGGAAGCTTTTAGGGCCACCAGGGCCATTTAAGTGATTAAGCTGTTTGGGGGCTATATTCATCCATTTTTGGTGATTCAAAAGCCTATGTCTGCTATTTTCGACCTTCTGAGTCTAATGGTAGAGGTTTTAGAACCTATTGAGGTCATCTTAACCTCAAAATTCTCCATGCAATTTTAAAGGGCCAATTGGGGAAAGTACTGTATCAGGTACAATTTCACTGTTTAGTGCTTGGGAAAGAGCGTGTTTAGCTAATTCCTATCTTCTGATTCTGTATTTATAGTCATATATGTCTTTTGAGACACTCATATTCTTGTATTATCCTTTGTAGCATTTTTAATACAAGAGGACAAGCCTAGTTGGAGAGGCTTGGTCCAGCAGATGTAGCCCAGAAGGGGTGAACTGCTTTATCATTTTGATGTCTTTATTTGTTGAAGATGATATGCTAAAAAAAACTGATATAAAGTGTTAAACAACAAATATACATAACATGCATACACACATAATCACCTATTCAGCTGCATAAAGTTATTTCTCTTATTCCGTAAGACATCAAACTTCAAGTATGTGTATGTCAAAAACTTCTAAGTGTTTACTTTGTTATTTCTTTAGGCAGAGCCTGTAGAGGGCCAGGTAGCCTCTGGAACTCATCCTCTCTTTAGAGGTGACATTTCCAGTGAATGCCCCTACAGTCTATCTCTGTATAAGAAATAAGAAGTTTTCACCTTTTTAGAGGTCACTTGGAGTGTATAGCTCACCTTTGAAATTATGGGAAATGGATACCTTGCACCCTTAAACAAGTACATTCCATTTTCAGATCATCAACACATGATTTGCTGCCTTCCAAAATAGCTTGGTAGATTGAACCATAGCTTGACTCAACTGGTTCACCATAGAGCACAAATCTGGTCGTGTGTTCAATAGATACATTAATGAACCCACAAGATATCAATAAACAATAGAAGCTACTACCTCACCTGAAGTAGCATCCTTCTTCCTCCAGTTACCTATTAGAGGAGTCTGAATGGGCTTGCACTTCTCCATGTGGAATCACATGAGTATCTCATTGGCATACTTGCCTTGAGACACAAACACTTCCCCATCCTTCTGCCACACTTCCATGCCTAGAAAGTAGAGCATAAGACCCATGTATTTCATCTCAAACTCTCTTGCAAGGTCCTCCTTGCAAGACTTGATCAACTGATCATCACCTTTCAATATCAAATCATCAATATAAAGAACAATGATCAATGGCTAACCTTCTACCATGATGTGGTAAAGGTTCACATCCACTTCACTCTTTTTAAGCCTAATCTAGTGAAATAGTTGTCGATCCTGGTGTACCAAGAACGATGTGCTTGCTTCAGCCCATAAAAATCTCTCTTGAGTCGGCACACATGCGACTCATGATTGAAGGTCTAAAATCCTTCCGGCTGCTCAATGTACACCTCTTCCTCAATCTTGCCATTGAGGAACATAATATTCACATCCATCTGATGGATCTTCCAACCCATCTGAGCTAATAGTGTCAATATCGATCTGATAGATGAATACCTTGCTACAAGAGCAAAGGTCTTGTTATCTCAAAATCAGACCCTGGAAGGTTGCTGACCAAGAAGACCTTAAGAAACTATTTCAAACCTACTTTAGGCTGAGGCTTAGCCTCCCCAACCTCAGAGTTTTCTCTCAAAGGATTAATGATTTTTAATTAAGATTAAGATGGCTAACTCTTGTAAAACAAAGATAGAAAAATGAGAGTGCTGGAAACACAATTAGAAAGTACCCATTGGGCTTATGGAGTCAGATAGGCTTCAGTATTAACAATTAGGTTAGCTCTTCATAGAAGTCAAGGCATTTAGAATCCAACATAGAACACACCAAACACATAGAAGGTCAGTACAGTTTATGAATATATGAAGGAAGTTAGAGCACCGTTTGTGATTTCCAAGTAATCACATATTCATAACACTGTAAATAATAGGAAAAGACAACACAAGACATTCATCACATTGAATTCTTTATGATTCCTGAGAAGCAAAGCCAGTATTGTATTACTAAAATAGAGTTTTTTACATAAAGCCAAATATCAGAGCCTTTTTCAATAATTTCGAACCCCTTGTATATCCCATGTTCTGCTCTATATAAATCTCTTTTACATACTTGAGATTCCTCCTCCAACATGAGGGGAACTCGAATTATTCTTATTATGACACCTATTAACATTTTAAACTAACTATTAAAAGCAACTTACTGCTAATTGAAAGCTCTAGAAACCTAAGACAATTAGGAGTGTAACTCCATATCACATTGGTAATATCACTTATTACAATCAACAATCGTTCTATGACAAGTGGTCTCCTTCAGTTTTTCTTTGGTGGATGTTTAAAGCTCTTGGCTGGCCCTTAATGTCTTATCTCTTTACTGCTGCTAGAAAGTAGGAAACTGCCCCTGTTTTTCTGCTTTTGGTCTCCACAAAGATATTAGAAACCAATTATCCATGTTTTTCTTCTTTGATTACACAAAAATGTATTGGAATGCCACATTCTTCATGTGTTGTAGACCCTGGCTCATGCACACATGTTAAGAAAACACTTGTCTAATGTTGTTTGAAGCATTATGACCAAAGCTAGCTATGAATAATGACCACTTTATAACACATAGCCTTAGAGCTCATATATGTCCTTCCTCGGCTTGTTCTGCCCCTATTGGATGCTCATATTTTGTTAATGATCCTTTTAAAAATATTTTCCGCTTTGTCAATCATAATCAATCAAACGAGTTATAACATGCAGCTACAGTAGTTTCGTAGCGCGCTATGAAACTACTGTGTAATTTCAAAAACACAGTCTTAATGCAAAAATTTGATTGTCTTAAGCTTCATTATCTTGAAATGTCTCTTTTCATGTGCCCTGAAGCTATTCAAAACTGAATGCAAAGGCCCTTTTTAACTCTTAAACACCACATTCCCCTTGAGAGATAGTTGCTTTACCTCTACTAGAACAGACAGTGCAGCTGTAATTTCCTCCATCTGATTTTTGCTGTGATCCAGAAATGACTCAATCAAATGACCATCCAGGAAACTTTTTGCATCCACAGTCTTCCTTTCCTTGCTAAATGATCACCACTGTTCATGGCTTAAGCTCCCTACTCCCTTGATTACCTTGACAATATTTGCTTGCAACTTTTCAAGAAACAGATATTGCTCCTGAGGAAGAGATGCAATGACACCAATAACACCATTGACTGTTCCAAATATAACTGTAGGAATTTGGTTAGATTCATAATGAGATATCCATGCCTAAAAAGATATAACAAACTCTCCTAAGTGGTATTCACCTACAAATTCCAATTTTCCTCTCTCTTCATCAGTTGCAGCATCGCTATTTTTCCTCACTGTAAAAAGGTTGAAATTGTTCTCTGCTCCATGGTATATATCATCATCCAGAATTTCAATTGTTGTCATTTAATTTGCATTATAATCACGAGCCCTCTCTTCAATTGCTCCCTCCTCGTGTTTGTATATCAATAAAGATATTGATGTCATCAAATCACCAACTACGATAAAATCTCCATGAGATTGAACATATAGTGCAAGAATATGACCATGATGGCCACGTTCAGACTGCAACTCTCTTGAACCATCATCACGGAGCACCCATTTGTATAACTGAATCTTCTGATTGATGCCAGCAAGCAACTTTCCATTAAATGCATTCAGATTGTAAACAGAAACCTTTGTCTCCTTCTCAGTAACAAGTTGCAGTTTACCATCTTCAACTGAAAATACTAAAATTCGGCCCTTGTTAGGTTCGTTCTCCTCGGGAAAAACATATGTTTTCCCAAAACAATAATAAGCATTGTTGTCATCT
The DNA here is from genome assembly GCA_000404065.3 of Pinus taeda. Taxonomy (NCBI): domain Eukaryota; kingdom Viridiplantae; phylum Streptophyta; class Pinopsida; order Pinales; family Pinaceae; genus Pinus; species Pinus taeda. The sequence goes on from APFE030085655.1 coordinate 15,195, forward strand.
GTAAATGAACAACTGAGGATGGAACATCCATTTTCATAAGTATCAAGTTGATATTATGAAAGAACTTCAAATGTCTGATCATCTAACAGGCGCACAAAGTGTGTTTCAGTCTCCTCAATATTTTTCTGAGAATAATTCACACTGCAAATGGTGAAGGTGCGAAATTGCTCTTGATGGAAAATATGACGAGCATGCTATCCAAGAGGAACTACACGGATATGAAGTTTCTGAATGTCATCAATTGACCCAATAGTAAGCAAGTCCTCCTTTGCAATTGCAAAGCTGTCTGGAAAGGAAACTGAATTGAAAGGGCACATGTGACTGACTTCCTTGAGATTCACATTGCTATACAGCAACTTCTGATTGCTACTGTAAATAACTGTGAGCCTGTCTAATGCTACAAAAACATGTGTTCTGATCTTAGAGTGAAAATTCCTCAAGGTGATAGCTTTTGTACCCAACGAAATCTTCTTCCGGTTAGACAGCTCTCCAGTGCTCATATTCGATATGAAATTGAATAGATGTCCATCCCCAAGACCACATGGAAAACTAAAACTGAGCTTAAGATTGTTTACAAGGAATAGTTTCAAACTGCCCAAATCCAAAGAACAGATGCAAAACCCAGAAGGACATTTCCTCGATTGCTCTAATACCATTTCGAAAAGCCTAGTTGAAGGACCAAAACCGCAGAGCAAAGTACAACTGTAAACATGTGCCAGTACCAAGACACCTAACGACCTAATGATGAGGATAAGTGGTTGAATTGATATGTAAAGTTAAATGAGTGACACGTGGTGTTGAAACATTAACATATTTTATTTTTGTGCTACGAAAACTCCTAGACAGTTTCGTAGTGCATAAGAACCTTGAACCAAGTTTTGACATATGATGTTCATGTGAGCTATGAGACCAATGATAGACTAAGATAGAGAATTGACCCCTTTTTACATACCAAAAAGATTATTAACAAGACTCCTATTCAAAATCTTAGACTCTAAAACAACATGAAAAGACCAAACCAAGACTGACACCAACCTTTGACAAATTGAAAAAAATTTGAAATTTTTTCTTAAGTGATAACAGGTCTCATCATAGTCAATCCCCTTGACCTGTGAGAAACCACGGGCAACAAACCTTGCCTTATGTTTCTCCACACTACCATCAGTTGCTTGCTTTACCTTATAAAGCCATGGGGAACTCACCACTGACTTGTCCTCCGGTCATGGGACAACATCCCAAATATTGTTCCTGACTATGGAGTCATACTCCTCCACCATAGCATCAACCCAGACTGATTATTGCACTGCTTCCTTGAAGGAATATGGTTTGGTCTCTACACACTCCCCAACCAGGGCCATGTAACTAGTGTACCACTTGGGTGATCTCCTTTGTCTACGCTGAGAGGATGGCTGTCCCAAATTCTCTCTCACATCCATCACCAATTTGTCAGCTTCCCTTGAGCATTTCCGCCCATCTCTGGAAGATTCTGCATGAGTTGATGTCTCCACTCACATATCCTCTGCATGCGGCTACTCCACATCAATCTAAGGCTCCTCCTCCTTTGGAACCAAAAGTTCTTCCTCTGCATGCAACTTGAGCTCCTTCTCAAAGGAAACTCGCATGGATTCCTGCTCATCAAAATTCAAATCTCTGCATATCACTATCCTCTAACTGGTAGGCAAGAACACCCGATAGTTGTGACGTGTATCAGTGTACCCCACAATTATCCCCAACTTAGCTGTTGGATCTAGCTTCTTTTGGGAATCTTTGGTCACATCGAAATAAAATGATGATCCAAAGATCTTGAAGTGACTCACATCTGGTCTCTTCCCAAAAAAGGCCTCCATTGGTGTCTTCATCCCCAGTATCTGATGCAGGCTTCTATTCTGTAAGTATACTGTTGTATTGCATGCCTCAACCCACAAATGAAGTGGTAGGCTTTGGTCATATAGCATCACCTGAGCTGCTCCCACAATCGATATGTTCTTCTTTTGACCATCCCATTCTGCTGTGGGTTATGGGGTGCCGTCAACTCCCGTTTAATTCCTTCTGCTGCACAGAAGTCCTTAATCTATTGGGAAACATACTCTCCACCATTATCACTTCGCAAGTCCCTTATTTTCTTTCCAGATTCGTTCTCTGCCAAGGCCTTGAACTCACAAAACTATGAGAAGGTTTGATCCTTCTTCTACATGAAGTAGATCCAACATCTATGAGAAAAAGCATCAATAAAAATAACATAGTACCTTTGTTTAGTGGCGGAGGCTGTAGAGAATGGTCCACACACATCTATATGAACTCGCTCCAAGATTGCTCTAGCTCTACTGTCTTGATCCTGAAAGGAGTATTTCTCATACTTACCCGAGGTACAACCTTTGCACATATCCACTTGCTCTATTTTTCCCTCGGGAAGTCCAGTAGAGATCTACTGCATGATCTTCAAGGCCCCATGGTTCAAGTGGCCCAATCTTCTATGCCATAGCGTGCCAACATCTTGGATCTGCACCAACTCTACTTTGGAACTCAATGCAGCACAGTCATCTATCCCCAGCTTGTAGATATTCTTTACTCGAATCCCAATCCTCTTCGTCTATCCAATGCCGATATGCCTCAGGAATGCCTTTCCTTTACTAAAGACTACATCATAGCCTTTGTCTTCCAACATAACAACGAACATAAGATTCTTCTTCAGACCAGGCACATACTTTACATTAGTCAGGGTGAGAGGAGCTCCATGCTCCCTCTAAAACACAACCGTACCTTCACTTGAAACACGGTACCTTCTATCATTGCCCATCTCAATGCACATCTGGAGGTCCTTCTCCTCCAAGGTATTGAATAGATTCTTGTCGACAGTCATGTGGAATGAGGCTCCACTGTCCAGGTACCAAACACATCCCACCATCGATGAAACCATGCATGTTATGAGGGTGAAATCCAATTCGAACTATGAGGCGAGTGCCTCACCATCTGATCCCTTCGAGGATCCCTTCTTGGATTTCTTCTGTGGATAATTCATAGCATAATGGCCCACCTCATGACAATGAAAGCATCTCACTTTTGATTTGTCAATCTTCTTCCCACCATGGGAAGAACTCAATTTGAAATGGGAAGCCTTCCCCTTCCCTCTCCTCACCTTACTTGCTAAGGCTATATTTTCTTCATCATCTTGCTTTGATGAAGATCCAGCTCTGGTGCTTCATCTTATCTCCTCCTGCATCAGATCCGACCAAAGTCTTTCCCAATATGGTAGTCTCTCTCTTCCATTTACTGAGCCTTGGTAGCTATGCCAGCTCTTAGGAAGACCAAGGAGATCAAGACTCACCATGTCATCGTCAGCTATCATGATCCATACACTTCCAAGCTCATTCCTATAGGTGGTGAGCTTGTTTAGATATGTAGAGATTGTGTCGCCCTTTTCAAACTTGATTTTCTAAAGCTTGTCTTTCAGCACTAGCTTCCTCTGATTGTTGTTGTTCTGATATAGATCCTTCAATGTTTTCCACATTGAAAACAACATCTCCTTCCCATGGAGACTCGAGAAAAAGTGGTCTCAAACTCCCTCCAAAAGGGTTCTCCTCGCTCTAGCCACCCATTTCTTCCATTCCGCCAATTCTTGGGAATTAGCAGTTGCTGGCTTGGGTACTTCTTGATCAATGAAGTCCTTCAAACCGTTGTCCTCTAATACTACTTCCATGCGATCCTTCTAGGCTATATAATTTGAGCTACCATCAAAGGCATACTCGAGTCTCAAACCCGTTGAACGTCATTGGTGAAATTTGAGATTTGATAAGAATTCGAATTCTATAGCCAGGAACTTCAAAATTCAAACTTCTCCCTTCTTTGTATACTATTCTTCGCTTTGATCACTTTTTCTCTAATACCATGTAGAATTTCCCATTGTAGATCACTTAATAATGCAATATACTAAAGAAAAATACTTGATCTACTTCTACAAACAAACTTGTGGAAGCTTAATCGATTTTGAGCAAGATCAATTAGAACACATATAACAGAGAATGAGAAATCAATCACATGTGAACATAGAAGAATACTTTGGGGAAAGGCTCAGCTAAAAACCATGATCTATGTAGTATCATACAAGTGGAAATATGTCCAGATTACACAAAGCTTTATCTCACAAGCTATCCAGCTCTTAGTACAATCCCTCAATGCTTCTCATAGACTGAATAGACACAACATATGCCTTCCCTCAATCCTCCAAGCCTCCTATTTCCTTGGGCAGTTTCTCCTAGGTCCTCCGGCTGCCACTTGTGTGAATTGACCTCTCACACAACTCACCAAACTCAGAAGTAATAGTGCAATCTCCAAGGAATGAATTCCTTCTGCATGCAAGTGATATCCTCAATGGAATATTCCTACAAATGATAGTTCACTGTCCCATCATCTGATCTCAACTGGCTCTTTGACTGAATTGACATGCATGAGTTACTAATGAGAGAATATTCAGTTACCTAAAGTGCAATAATTACATGTATGCATGCATTAAATAACTGAACTCACAATCAGTTCCACAAACTGTTGGAACTAATCTAATTGGACTTAACTCAGTTAATTGAGCTAACTAATTACAACTCAAAGTACAACTCATCCTAATCACTTTAATTAAGGGATAACTTCCTCGATCGAAGGGAAAACTTTTGCATGTCTTCACATAGACTTCATGTTTTATTTTCTCCAACTAATTAACTCAAGATGAATTAATTAATTATTTTTCAAGTAGCTGCTAAGATCAAATTCGAATTTTAATTCTCAATTTTAGTTTAGGGACTAAATAAAATTGGAATGTATCCCGAAATGCTATTTTTAGCACTTCTATATTTAGCATTTCTTATTGCTATTTTCAACAGCACCAGATCTACAAAGTCAATCACCTATTTGTCAAATATTTGTAGCAAAACCTAAGGGTTTAGGAGAAATTCATCTCTACGCGAAGGCTTTCCTGTCCTTTAAAAAGAATCACATTCTTTACAAAATTCCTTAGAATCTTTATGCATTGTTGGCCACCATAACCTTGCGTGTAGAATCTTCTTCATGGTCTCTCTACCTGCATAGTGTCCTCCTACCACTACTCCATGGATCTCAGTGAGGATACTAGTGTGCTCAAACTCCAAAACATATCGGCACAATATTTAATTTATCCCCATCTTATGCAAATGTCCCTCTATAATAGAAAAATCAATAATGTAGACCACCAGTTCCTTCTTCTGCTCAGTAGAATACCCTTCTAGAGTTTTTCCAGTAGTCAGAAACTAAATTATATCTACAAAATGATCATCAACAACACACATAGCAAAGAGCTATGCATCCAGCAATCCTTCATCTATATTAGTTGGTTTTCACCTGTCTCAATTGGACTTAGGTGATCTGGTCCCGCATTCAACCATCCGGGCTTCACAATCACTTCAAAATCATATTCGTGAAACAACAACAACCACCAACATATTGCCCCCCCCCCCCAACACAGGCTTATTGACCAGGTATTTGAGAGTGGAGTGATCTATGTACATTTTGAAATGTGCACCCAACAAATAATGGTGAAACTTCTGCAATGCATAGTCCATCTTCAGGCCTTCGTGCTCTATAGTGGAATAATTATTTTCAGATTTTGACAGCTTCCTAATTGCAAAGTCTATTGGGTGATCAATATCACCTTCATCAAGTTGGGTCAATACTGCACCCAATGCAATACATGAGGCATCTACATGCACATGGAACTCTTTCTTCCAATCCAGAAATACTAAGATGGGTGCAATCACCATCTTGTCTTTTAACACATCAAGACTTTGTTGACACTACTCATCCCAAAAAAAAATTGCATCGTTCTTTAATAGTTTCTCCATCGACGCAGTAATCTGGGCATAAGACTTGATAAACTTCCTATAGTATCTTGTGTGTCCCAGTGTTGCACACAACTGCTTAACATTCTTGGGAGATTCTAAGTTCACAATTACTACTATCTTCGTAGGGTCCACCATCAATCCTTGCTTGCATACTACATGGCCTAGAAAAATTCCAAAAGGCATATAGAATATACATTTCTTCAAGTTCAATGCGATCTGGTACCTGCGACCTATATCTAGCAGGAGGCGCAGTCTTGCAACATGGTGCTTTACGAATCCAAACACAGTCCAGTCATCAAAATATACCCCCAAGAATTTATGAATGAACTCTTTGAATGTCACAATTACTACCCTGGAGAAGATTGCGAGCACATTCTACAATCTGAATGGCATCACTGTATACTGAAAGAAACCCCACTTTGTCACGAAGGTTTTCTTTCTATGATCCTTCAGTACGATCTTAATCTAGTGGTAGCCTGAGAACCCATCAGTGAATGAATAAGCCTCTTGTCTGCTAACATTCTCTAATACTCCATCTGTAAACGGTGTTGGGAACAAATCATGTACACATGCATTGTTTAACTTCCTCAGATCTACGCATATTTTGATTTCACCTTACTGTTTCTTTTCGTAGACAACCATCAGGCTCACCCAATCATATTCTTCTACTGGTTCAATAATTCCAGCATTAAACATCTTATAAAGCTCTTTATGCACCTGTTCTTTATACTTTGAGTTGAGCCAATAAGGTCTCTACTTTACAGGCTTTGCATCAGGTTTCAAAGTAATTTTCATTACACCTAGATCTCCTACGATATGTTTTAGATCTAAGAACTTTGTTGGGAATAGATATTGGTATTTGCAGAGTAGTTCAGCCACCTTATCAACTATATCTTCATCCCAATAGTCACCTATCTTCACAAACTTAGGCTTTGCGTCAGATCCAATATTTACTTGCTAGGTTCTTATCAGCTTTGTTACATTAGGGTTCTCTGTCTGAGGTCCCTCAACTTCACATTTTCCCTCTCATTCTGGAATGTTAATATTGCACAAATCTTCTTCTTCCTCCTCAGCAATCACATTATAACATTCCAGTGCATGGCACAACTATGTGCTCCAATCTGGCTAAGTCCATTCTACTGGTTCCATAGGCATCCTGAATATAGCGGCTTTTACCTCCTAAAGCACTTCATCAATGCATTTGAACACATCCTCAAAGATGAACGTCAGTAAAATACTCTCTCTTAAGATGTCCCATGGCGAAGCTCTATTTCCAAATAAGAGTTCATTCGGATTGTATCTAAGGTATGACAATAGATGTGCACCGACTCTGGTTGTGGCTCCATTCCCCAAGCTCTAGTCCACCACACCAAATGGTTGCGAGGATCGTCCTTCCCATTGTAATTCTAAGTCATCCTAGTATTAGCATATGTAAACCTTAATTTCATCATTCTTCTATATTCCTTCCAACCAGCGAAGTTCTCTTTGTGCGTACCCCACCAACGGGTAGGTGAAGCAAGCAGTGCCACTTCAAGTGCTTGGAAGAAATGCTCTTCAAGCACTTTCTTTTCAAACTCATCCAAAAACAGACCAACATCAGTCAAACCATCATAATGTGGAAGATTTATTACCTTAGTTGAGACACACCGTAGTGATTTGGTCATCATATTGCATCAGAGAATAGATACTTTGTGCAACTGATTTTTCCAGTGCTTGAGCTCTTCATCCAAGTCTGAGGTATAGGAAATATCCCTGTCCCACGTAATTTGTCCATCGGCCATAGGATTGATCCAATCTTTGGCTCATGTTGTGATCTTGTATATCTGATCCATATCATCATCATCCTCCATAAAGTCGCGAATAGGTTCAGTATAACATGCTCCCTCAGCAGGGTCTAGTGACAATATAACTTTGAGTACCTTCCTTTCAAAATTCGTCTTCCACTTCTTCAAGTTGATTATGGTGTCCATGTCAAAAGCCCAATCAATTCCTAGTAGTGTAGGATACGAATTGTTGTCATCGACTATCTCTATTACTTCAAAATCTGCCAAAGCACTTGCTCCTTCAATATCTACCGTCACACCATATAATTGCCCCATCATAATAATCTTTTGTTGATTGGTCATGCGTAACTATATAGGAGACCATTGTAGTGTAGGTTTCCCCATCCTTTCCCACGTTTGTTTAGGAAACACATTTTCATCTCACCCCATATCTAAGATTACATTATCCATTTCGTACTCTCTTATCTATGCGATTAGCCTCGTCTCGTGTCCTGTCCCCTTCTTAGGATTACCCAGCTTACTTACATCACGTTGTTCTGAAGGAAGATTAATCTTACCTGCACAGTTGTCTATTATCTCTTGGAGTCCTTCTACTTCCTTCTTATCGTGCAACAACTTCATGCAAGCCTTTAGATAAGTGGCTAACAACGAAGGATCTACCTCCTGCATCGTACCATTTTCCGGTGGTTTCCCTTGACTTCTTGAGGTGGATGCCTTATAGAAACTCTTCTTTGCTTCCATGAAGGACTCCATAGCTTTATTAGGGTCAAAGTCTACTTCTTTCTCGGTATCCTTATGCAGCCAACCTTTAGCCTCAGGTTGCTTTCCCTTGTCTTCTCCCATGGCCATACCACTTCTTGTCACTATATTTACACTATGATCTTCTTCACACGGTTTTGCCCTCATCATTTGGATATTCTATGTAGGTTGTTGGGGTTGTGTCTTTTATTCTTGCATCTTTATTATAAGGATTGGGAAATCTTTGATCACATGGTTGAACTTTCTGCAATATTGACATGATGGATGTAGGGTTTTGGCAGTCACGTGCGAAATGTCCAGCTTCGCCATAGTTAAAATAAATAAATTCTTTGAAAACCCTGCCTTCCCCTCCTCCTCTTCCTCTTACATGGCCTTGGAATCCTCCACGTGTTGCACCCATGCCCTGATCCTGAGGTTGATTTTTTGCATGCATTCGGTAGGCAGGGGTTATATCCATCATTAACTCATAACTTCGATAATGGTGCTCATCATGGCCTACAAATTCGCAAAAATTGCAAAACAACTACTAAGGGGTCTGTACAAACTTCTGTAGAATATGACAGTTTTTCGTGGCGTGATGTCCTGAAATCTAACATATAGCATGCCATGGCGTAGCTACCATGCTTGGCCCAATGGTTTTTTATGGCTTCAGGGGGACACCCCCCCCATAAGGTAGTTTTGATAAACATTAAAATGATCCTTATTGTGACCATGGCCCTTGCATTTCAAGCACCAAATTTCCACGCGCACTTCAAGCTAGGCCTCCTTTCCTTTCTTCAGGCTCTACAACTCTAAGTGAAGGCTTTCCAACTGCGAGTGAATTTGTTGTACTCTGATATTTGTATCCTATATGGGTGAGGCTTCCAACCTCATTGTGATCTCTACCACCTCTCCTTGCGTTGCTATCTTTTGTTGTAACAACGACAATCTTAAGTGTGGTAAGAGCGACACAATATACCAGTCCCAATGCTAGGAATCTGTAATCACCATATTAGCCTACCTGATTAGCCATTTCAACCTTTGATCGAAATCCCATGATGACTCAGTTACATTTCGTCAAATTTCTTTGAACTCAGTTACCGACTGCGCCTCTAACTTAGGCTTTCTAAACTCTTTATTCAGTGCCTGCTAGGTTTCTACTAGTGTCGCGTTGGCATTATCAGTGAAGTACTTAATGTACCATGTTAATGCTCAGTCTTGCAAGGCTGTGACTAGATGAACTTTCTTGATGTTATCATTCGTAATCTGTTGTGTTGTCCACACAACACCTACAATGAAACAGAATTATTTGGGGTTTTTGCTCCTTACCCAGCATCTTCATTGAGTTTTCCATGTTTAATGGTGGAGGTGGAGGTGGAGGTGGAGGTGGAGTGGATGGATGAGGTATTCGTGGGAAACCCTGCCTAATCAACTGTACCACACTTTGGGGTGTACTTAGGACTGTCCCTTCGTTCTCGCTCGAGGGGGATATGATTAATGATCTATACTTAGAGACTAATTCTCCATTCTATCTAAAGGGATTTCCACTTTGTGTAGTTCCAAACATCAAGGTAATGGAATAAATTATTTTTCACATAAAAACATCTCAATCCAAGTTTTTAGAGATCGTAAGTACTTACCATGTGGTCCCTTGAAGAGCTTATGCTCTGCTTCACTATAACTAATAGTTGTGTCAATCGTGAATTCAGTCACAAATTCCCCAAGTGTTTGATCAATCCAGTGATCAAAAACCTATGCAATGTTGTTTTCTAAAGCTTCCAAGTGCCTCATGAGCTCTGGAGTCCACACAATAGGGATGTCACGTCTCCACGTACCTTGACTATCCGCCAATCTAGACAGCCAATCGTGCAATTTGCTAGAGAAGTAACAGAAAAGGTTTTCATTTTCATCTGAGTATAGGTATCTACTCAACCCCTGCTCCTTGGATAATCATAGATTTATGTTCTCCTTTTCTACAAACACATGTTCCTTTCAATCGATCCACTTCTCAATTTCCTTATTGGTAGGGAACCACTTATTTAAAATCACACATTCCTTAGATTGATCCCGGTCCTAGCAACATAACCATTTGTTGGCTTAAGGGGGCATGGCCCAAGTTCAGAGTTATTTGTGCCAACCAAAAAAACCCTAATTATTGGTCCTTTCAGCAACAACCCACGTAGCGTAGTCTGCAATCTCACCCAAAGCAATGTTGGGGGAAGCTAGAACCAAGTTTCTGCATCCATAGGCCTTTGTGATGGTCTTCCCGAGTATATATAGCTTAGATATGCCTTCGTGAAAATCTATTCCTTCTGACTATCAACTACTGCAACGCTATCGAAATGACCTTTAGACCTTCACGAAGGTACTTAACTATACCTATCATGCATAAAAGGCAATGACTTACTACTTTCACGCAATGAACTGTATATTATGAAGCCTTTATGACCTAAATATACCTTCGCGTAGATCTACCCTTTTTGATTAGTAAACTAGAATAGATCTATATTACATCTTTCATGTCTCCCTGAAGGAGGTTAATCATACTTATTATGCATAAACATTATAGACCTCACAGTTTCGTGCGAAAATAAAACATTAAGTCATGTATAATGGATCACAGAGGAAAGATGCATAAACTTAAACAAAAGTTATTAAACAAGGCACAGATGCACATAATTTCTTAAAACCAGTCTTTATTAAGATATAATGTTCAGATACATACTCTTTCTTCCTTGTGAACTCAGTTGCAGGGGCCAGTGCGCTTAGCTGTAGGAGCCTTCCCCTTTTTCCTAAGTACAAGAAACAGATTTTTCCTGCCTTAGCACCTTTCCCTTACAATGATTCTCTCACAAAAAGTTATCTTCTAAGACTCACTAAGACTCAACTATATATAGCCTTTTCATTACAATACCATGGCCCTCAACCCATGGGTGAGGCTCGAAACTGACCTATCACCTACCCGTACAAGGGACTAATGCCCCTTTGACTCTTGCTTAGATTCACGCTCCACTTCCTAATTTCGTGGAGACTTTACATTCTTTTTACAAAACTATTACAAAACTATCAAAAAATGACCCTATGGACCTTATCCCAAAATAGTCCGGTTGTCATAATATTTTCACTTTTATTCCTTTGACATTTATCTCATTCTGCTACATATTTCTAAATATCGTGTCTCATTCCCTTCCAAAACAATGATATGCGTGCATTATAGTAAGTTTTAAAGAATCCTATATGTCTGGCTGACCGTGAATCAGGTGACTCCTTGAGGATGTTGGTTTTAAACTTGGAGTTTGAAGTCAGATAGATTTTTCCCTTATATCAAAGAATGTCATTCTTCCATTCCCATTTTGAGTTGTGTGGAAGGTTATTGATTATAGTGCTATTTTTTTGGATATTTTTCATATTCACTTCGAATCTCATTAATCCATTTGAGAACAATAATTTAAATTTCAAGTAGTGTCGGTTCTTCGTATTTCTTAAACAAGGCATCTGCCACTATATTGTCGTTTCCCCTTTTGTCTAATATTTCTATGTCAAAGGCAACAATTTTTCAATCCACTTTTGTTGTTCTTCTGAAATTGTTTTTTGTTGGAGGAGGTGCTAGAGACTATTATGGTTTTTTCATATGGAAAACTTACTTCCCAAAAGATATTGCCTCCACTTGGCTAGAGCGTGAATAATAGAAAGCATTTCTTTGTTGTATGTAGATTTAAGATGTTCTCATTTATTGAGTTTCTTGCTCTCAAAAGCTATTGGATGCCCATATTGCATTAACATTGCTGCTATACTGAAACCTGAAGCATCACACTCAATGATAAGTGGTTTAGAGAAATATGGAGTTGCCAAATTGGGGCATTAGACATAACTTCATTCCATTGAAATAAGTTTTTCTTTAGAATTTTTGTTAGGGGTGTGGTTATATTTGCATAGTTTTTAATAAATATTCCATAGTATCAGTCAATCCTAAGAACCCTCTTAGCTTGGATATATTAATTGGTTTGGTCCATTCCCTTATAGCCCTTATTTGATTAGGATCAACTTTTACTACTTCATGGGATATTATGTGTCCGAGATATTCTACTTCTTCCTTCCCAAAGGTGCATTTCAACTTCTTGGCATAGAATTGATGCTCTTCCAATAACGTAAGAACTTTTTCCAAATGTTGTAGGTGATCCTTCCAAGTTTTACTATAAATTAAAATGTCATCAAAGAACACTAACCGAACTTCCTTAGATATGGATGGAATAACTCATTCATAGTAGCTTGGAATGTTGTTGGTGCATTGGTTAACCCAAAATGAATTAATTTAAATTCATAGTGACCTTCATGTGTTCGAAACACAGTTTTTGGTATGTCTTCCAACCTTATTCTGATTTGATAATACCATGACCTTAAGTCTAATTTTGAGAAACATTTAGTGCAATGTTGTTCATCCAACATTTCATCGATGAAGGGAAATGGAAACTTCTTTTTAATATTTACTTTGTTTGGTCCCTGATAATCAATGCATAACCTAAACGATCTATCTTTTTTCCACATTAGTACAACGTGAGGAACATACAGACTTTTATTTTTTAAGATGATGCCACACTTTAAAATATCTTGGATTAATCTCTCAATTTCCTTTTTTTGATGATGGTGATATCGATATGGTTTGATGTTGACGGGGTTTGATCCCGCTTTGACTTCTATTGTATGCTTGATTTCTCTATTATGAGGCATTTTCATGGGCAGGTCTTGGAATACTTTTTCATGCTTCTGAATTAGATCTTTTACTTCTAGTGCTTCTTCATTGATCAATTTCAAAGTTAACATTTCTAATTGGTGACATTTTACTACATAGGCTGGTGCTTATTTTCGAATGATTTCCATCATTTGGGATGATCATACGATTTGATTCTCAAGTGCTTGGAACCCATATAATTTGTATTTCTTCCCTTCCCATTTAAAATTTATAAATTTATTTTAATGGTTGGCTGAGTAAGTAACAAGGGTTTGTAACCATTGGATACCTAAGACCACATCCACTCCTCTTAATGGTACCATGTAAAACATAGATTCTAAATTAAAACCTTGAATTTGCAATTTGAATTTATGGCATTTCCCTACCTTTTCAATTTTCTTACCGTTGGCTACCATAAACTTCATGTTGGGCATGGGAAACGTGAAAATGTTGAGTCTCTTCACTATGGTTGAGTCCAAACAATTGTGGGTGCTACCAGTATCGATGAGAACCATTACATTTTTCTTCTTGATATGTCATTTTAGTTTTAATGTTTGGGGTTGTGATATACTTGTCATGGTTGATAATGATACTTGCAGAATGCTCTCGTCATCTAAATCTTGAGTAAATTCATGGGAATCTTCAATTTCTTCTATGTCTAATTCATTACTACTTGAATCATTAGTTTCTTCACATTTATACAGGTTTTTGTTCACTTTTCCTTTAGCACACCTATGTTTATGGTCCCATTTTTCGCCACAATGTTTGCATTTTCCCTCTTTCATCCTTTGCATTTCCATGTTTGTTTTTTCTCCTTCACGAAGATGTGGTGGAAAATATTTTGGGTTATCTATGTTCACTAACTCGGGAAATATTCATGTCGAATATACTCTTTCAGCCTTTGACCATAACATCTTTTCAAACTTCTTTTCAACAACTTTTTCTTTTTGTCTTGCTACTTCTATCAACGTAATGTCATGAAGCTCAAGTTCTGTTTACCATCCTCAAACAGATGGCCAAACAAAGCTTGTCAATAAATGTTTTAAAGCTTACCTACCTTGTTACATCACAAAGAAGCAAAATAAGTGGGTTTAGTGGTTTTATCTCACTGAATGGAGGTATAATTATACTCACCACACATTTGCAAAAATGACTCCATTTCAAGATCTGTATGGGTATGAACCTCAAAAATAGAAGGACCTAGCTATGATCTAGATAAAATTACTATTTTTTGAAAACCAACTATAAGAAACCCAAAAGGTCGTCCAAACTCTAAAAGAAATTTAAATAATGCAAAAAACCATATGAAGTAGCAAGCTGATTGAAACAGAATTGAGAGAGAATTTGAAGTTGGAGAATAGGTATTTGTCAAGCTCCTGTTAGCTACCTATACCAATAGGTTTCATTTTTCATGATTGGCAGGGGAAGTGCCAATATGATCTACTTTGGTGATACAAAGATCTCATATTCTTGCGGAAGAAATATACTTACATTTGGTTCATGCTGCCCTACTTCTGAATGGGTGATCCAACAGCCTAAGTTGGGTCATGCCATGTTTCAATTTTTGTTGTAGATTAGAGAAAGAAATTAGTCCAAACAGCTCAATCTTGGCAGGTAAAGTAGATAGGTAGAGAATGAAGGTTCCCAAATGCTTAATCTGGGGCCTTGGAAGTAATAAGGGTAGTTTTAGATAGAAAATCAAAAGAAAAAGCCAAAGGAAAAGAAAAGGCACAGAAGGGTTTGCAAGTCTAAGTGCACCCTCCTTGGAGTAACAAAAAAATGCTAGGCAATAGAGTGGGTAGGTAGATGGGGTTGCAGAAAGCATGGTTT
>APFE030085661.1:0-13730 GCA_000404065.3 Pinus taeda
GGAGAGATTGATCTTAAGGATTGCTCCTTTAAGATTCTTCATCTTAATGGAGTGGAGGGCCTCCTGGGTAGTACCTATAGCCTCATGTATTGTCTATTATGCAAGAATGCAAATTGCTCAAGCGATATGTGGGTAAATAAGATAGGCTTAAGAAAATTGGAAATATTCTTTGCAATAATCTTGTAGAGGCGGTTGTAGAGGGAAATAGGGCTAAAATCATTGAATGTGAGTGGGGAGTCCACTTTAGGAATGAGGGCAATGAAAGTAGAGTTGATAGTCTCATACATGTGACTAGTTAACCTGCAATCCTCCACAACCAAAAGGAGATCTTGTCTGATGGTGTCATAAAAGGCCATATAAAATTCAACAGACCAACCATCCGGACCAGGGCTCTTATCCTTTTTGAACCATTGAAGTGTGATTTCTAGTTCCCCCATGGAAACAAGTTTAATAAGATCATTTGACTCATATTGGTCAATAAAGCAAGGGAAAAGCCCAACAATTCGAACTATTTCTGCAAGTGTGGCCCCACGAGGAGCCTTGAATAGTTGTTGGAAGTGTGAGTTGCCAAGATGTGCTAGTTGGTGAAAGGAATGGGCGAATTGACCATCCTCGGTGGGTATTTTCCAAATAGTGTTGCTGGCCCTTTTCCCATTCGCATAATTATGAAAACAAATTGGTATTGTCATCCCCAGACTGTAACCAAATAGCCTGACTCCTAAGGCACCAAGTCTCCTCACGATCTTTGAGGATTTTGGATCTCTGAGTCTCTAGATGAGTGAGAATATTTTTAGCTTCATCAGATGTGAATCCTTGTCCCTGCTCATCCAAGATATCAGCCAACTTGTTTTCAATGTTACTAAGAGTTTGTTCTTCCTGGTCTATTTTATCCTTTGCCCATTTGATATATAAACTACTTATCTCATGGAGATTGTGGCAAAAACCTTTTGTTATGGATCTCCCCTGAGCAGGTGGTTGTGCATGACAGTAATCATTGACCAATTTGATGTAATCAAGGTCCATCAACCAAGTAGAATTGAATTTAAAAGGGCCCTAGGCTTCGAGAAGGGACCCGACAATTCTAGGAAAATAGGAGAGTGATCAGAGATGCCACCAAATCCCACCCACTGTCGATAATTTGACAAGGATCTTACCAGGTGTTCCTTGATTAGGAATCGGTCCAATTGCCTTGCCAGAGCTACATCTAAGGTTCTTCTGTTGTGCCAGGCAGGTTACATCTTGTTCATGGGGATATCTATCAAATGGTGATGCTCTAGAAGTTGCACCATGGTATTTGATAGGGGGTCTAGCTGTGCATTGCAACCCCAAGATTCCCCATATCTAATAGAAAAATTCAGATCCCCACCCAGAATAAGATTGTCTAAGTTAGCCAGTGGTAAATTGAGAAGATGATTCCAGAACTTAGCTCTGTTGAGACTGGGAGCATAAACATTGATAATTATGAAGTCCATGCCTAGATTTGAGGAATAAATGTTCATGCCAATAAATCCAACCCCCCCAACTTCAGCTCATCTTGATAGTGCGGGGATTGATGCCTAATGCAATACTCACAGATCTTCCAATGACATCAAGTGTGTGGAAATTCCAACCCGGCTTCAAAGATTCCATGACAGAGATAACCTGATTAGTTGTGCCTAGGGTTTCTTGTAAGTATACAATTTCGATAAGATCATAATCCAATAGTCTTCTGAGGGCTAGTTTTTTGGCAAGGCTAGCCAACCCTCTAGACTGGGGGAGGGTATTCGATGCTCTAAGAACCCTGTCAAGTGTAGATTGTCTACCATGAGTCACATCCACCCCAACCTAGATAATAGCTTTTGAAATGAAGGAGTGCCGATCCCTGGAGATCTTGGTGATTTTAGGAGGGGAGATCAACCCAATCCCAACATGCTCAGGAGGGTGTGACACCCAAGAGCGAAGATTGTAGGAGTGTGAATGTCCAAAGGTGGTTGAAAGCTCCAAAGAAGGAGATGAGGTAGTCAAACCAGGTATAGAGGGTAGGGTGGTTGAGATGGATGGAAAGTGAAGTTCCAGAGGCCAGGTAATAGGGGAAGATGAGATGCATGTAATGGATGCTTATGCAACATGCAAGTGATGTGCAAAACTAGATAAAGAAATAGTAGATATAGAGCATAGGGGAGGAGGAGTACTTGATGAGCAAGCAATAATAGCATCATAGGTGGGGAGGGAGGTCGGGGAGAGACCAAAGATAGCACTTGAGTAGTTCCACAGTCTGTTGTCTTTGGACCCTGTGACTGAGGACTCTAGCCTTCAGCAGATGAAGGTGCAGCAGGAACAGCATCAACGGTGGCTTTGGAGGGGTAGGCGGCAGAGATAACTAAAGGGAACTCTTTATAGAGATGACCAACCTTGTGACATCTTCTGCACCTGAATCGAACCCGCTCATCGTCCACGATTTGGATGTGAGTGAATCTTCTCCAATGTAATGTAATTTGCTCCTCCAAACCCTCTTTGGTGTCCAAGTACACCAATATGCGAGCCATCGATTTGTTGTCAAATGTAACATATGACTTGTCATAGTCCAGGAAAGTGCCCAATACATTCCTAATGCAAGTGAAGATATCCTCAAACTAGAAGTGAAGGGGGAGACCAAGTAGCCTGACACAAAGCGGTCCAGCGCCCAATTGTTCTTGCTCAGGATCAAATAACGAGTTCCATCTCTTGAGCAACATAGGGGCCATCTCGATGTGTCAGTACCATGAGAGGAACCATGAGGTGTAGTCCTCCCTCTGAAAGCTAAGTGTGAACCATCCCCGAGCCAGAGTGGTAACATTCGGGAGCTCCTTGAGAATATTCCCCAAAATTTCCATGACCCAGAGGCACAAACGGGCAGCAGTGTATGCTCTTCCTCTAAATCTACCCACCAAAACCTTATTTGTTGTATCCACAACATCCCCCATTTTCACACCTTCACCGAAACAAAGGGACAGATCCTTACGGGAGGCTTTGACACACTTCAATTTCTTGTCTTTGCCAGAGCGGGGTGTCGTCAAGTGGTCCTGAAGGGGATCCTGTGTACCCAGGTTATCCTTCAGGGATTGAGGGTTATAGGTCCGAGGGTTCACAGTTGGAATGTCAAAACAGCTGGACGAAGAGGTTGATAGTCCGGTCTCAGCATAAGTATGCGGGTAAGGGGACGAATCCGGTAGGAGTGGGAGGAAATTTGCAGCAAATACAAACCCTACCGATGAGGGGAGGGCAGAGGAGGATGGTAGATGCGGTGAATCCAAAGGCAATGAATCGAAAGATGGGGAGGGTGGGATGCAGGATGTAAGGAGGTGTAGAGTGGCCAGAGAAAGGAGAGGGAAGTCAAGTCCCCAAGATGTGATATAGAGAGCAGAGAATGGTAGACTAGCATGGAAGGGTCGGGATCGGAACGGACATGCAGAAATCCCGATTACAACAAATAGGGCATTCCCAAGGGCCTAGTAACTGACACCTCTAGCAAAGTGCTAGGGCTAAACCAAATGGATTCATAGGGATTTGGATCCACTGAATAATTGACCATGTCCCCATCCATTGCCGACATTCTACAATCAATCCCGGGGACAGCAAGAACGGACCATGGACAAAGTTGACAGCAATATCAGAATGGATGCCCAGCAAACCGTGATGATGAAGTTGCCAACCCAACAGGGGAGATGGCGATGTGTAGCAACAGAGTCTACAGTGAAGGGTTGATAGGCAAACCCCAGTCATGCTCCTTCAGAGATTTAGATTAGAGCGCCATCTTTCCTTCGTCCTATTTGATAACATTGTTGAAGTAGGATTGGTTGCTATAAAAGAATGTTTCTCTGCATGGATGATCTTAAAAGAAATAATGATAATTGATTAAAACTAATTTTTTTAAAGAAAATTTGAATTCTTAGGGTGGCAAGAGTGGGAAGGGTTACTCTCAATCTTGATGAAAATATTGAAATTTAATATAGTTGGAGGTAAGGAAAATGTGAAAATAATGTGGCAAAGGCATATGAATTACTACAAGGGATTCTTCTGGTTAAAGAAGCAAACATCAAATATTTGGTGGTGTTAGGAGATTCATGACTAGTTATCCATCACCTTGTTTGTGGATCTTTGCCTAAGGATTGCAAGTTGTGAAGCATTATTGATCAAATCAGGAATCCGAAACTAGCCTTCTCAAGTATTAGCTTCTTTCTTCTTTGAGAACGAACAATTTTTTTGTAAATGATCTTGCTAATAAAGGTGTAAACTTGGACGCGGGATTCCTAATGAGAAATGGTATTCCTTCCCTCACAACTATTCCTTAATAGTGGGTTTGATGTGCAATGTAAATTTTGTTTGCATCTACAAGGCTTTGGAGAATGTACACCTCCAAGGCCTTGTATCTTTTCGGATAGTAAAACAATTAATAGATATTAAGAATAAAGATCATCATGAGGTTAAAGGTATAAAAAAAAATCATTGTATTACTTGTTGTAAAGGTCGCATAGATTTTGATTTAATACAATATTTTCATCATGGTTTAAAAATAAATAAATGATTAATTATAAATTTTGTTTTCACTGTTTTTTTAATTTTGATTGAAAACATAAAATCCCCATTGTTATCTGAATGGTGGTAAAAACTTTGGAAAATTGAATACCCTTCAAAGGCTTGCCTTTTTCATTGGTTTTTATTGGAAAATCGGAGTCATTAGGGAATTATAGATCCAAATTGGTGCCCTCTATGTAAAAATGAAGTAGAATATGTAATTCATATTTTTCTTACCTTCCCTTTTGTTTCAGATGTATGGAACTCGACATGTTCTTCTTTAGGCATAAATTTTTGGTGGCAGGGTATCTCCTTCTCATCAGCTTGGGAGACCTGGTGGAACTTTGTCCGACCAAAAAGGCTTTGCGCTCTTCCTCTTCCGATATCTTGGGGAATCTAGCTAGCAAGAAATGTAGTTGTTTTTCACGATAAACAAATTATACCTTACATATTGGCATTAAAATCTTTGGCAGTTTATGCTTTCATTTCAGTTGTATTCCTCGAGTTTGGCACATTATAGAAGAGTCTATTGACTTCTCTGTCCCATGGGCTTTCTTCAACGGTGCATCTTCCTCTGAGAGCTCCTGTGGAGGAGGTGTTATCCTTCATTTATCTCATAGTCATAGTTTTAAGATGAAATTTGACCTGGACTCAGGGATAA
Source organism: Pinus taeda (assembly GCA_000404065.3). Lineage (NCBI taxonomy): Eukaryota > Viridiplantae > Streptophyta > Pinopsida > Pinales > Pinaceae > Pinus > Pinus taeda. Next base: position 5,195 of record APFE030085661.1, read on the forward strand.
ACAATTATGCAAAAATCATGAGTTTGAAGCTTCTTATGTTATTTGTAGTAGAATCAGGGATCCACTACATATAATTTTTTGGTGATTCCAAGACAGTCATAAATTGGTTCAATAATATTTCTAGATGTCATATATATACCTTCAACCCTATTCTGGAAGAAATCAAAATGTTAAAGACATCATTTGATCAATTCTTTTGTTGATCATATTTACAGGGAAAGGAATGGAGAAGCCTATGCTCTCTCTAAAGCAATTGTTTCACAAGATTTGGGTTCGTGTTACATAGTGGAATGTAACATGGATCATGAAAATGGTTTTTATCACAGGCCTTTCATCAAAAGGCTCCATGCAAATTAATCAACCATGTTTTTTCTTGCATATTAGCATAAGTATATATCAGTCTTTTTGTGGTTTTGTTTCTGTCTCGGTGGGTCTGAAGATCCACTACAGACATAATTTTTTTTGTTTGTTTATATGACTGTGATATATGGTTATTATGGATAATTGTCCCAAGATTTTTTGATATATATATCATCGAAATCTAGGGGATGTAATGTTTTTTAGCCTTTTAGATTAGTCTCTCCATGTTTTCACAAATTGTTTCTATTTCGATCTTTTGATCTTTATAAACTATGTTAATACCTCGACCCGTTTGGCTATATTTTATAATGCTCTTCAACACAAACATAATGTAATTTTCACTAATAATAAAAAATATATTTTTTCATAGAAAAACTATTAATGAAATTAATTAAAAGCATATTTATTAATTCCTATATGATTTTTAAAATAAAAAAAATAAAAAATAAATTAGAATTTAAAATAATTTAATATAAATAAAACTCAACCCCTAAATCATTTAAAAGAACAAAAAAAAACCAACCAACTTCCATAAAAATAAAAATTATAAATAAAAATGACCAACTTACTTTAGGAAGACAACCAACCAAAAACCTCCCATGATATAGATGCAAAAGCAAACACAGTAAACCAACCAAAACTCTCCCATGATATAGATGCAAAAGCAAACCTAAACTACTTGGGATGGACTCTCACTAATTTAATGGGCCCACATGAATATGTTGAAAACAACACCTTAAGCCAGCGTTTCTAGGTTCCAAGGAAATATGGAAAGATTCCTTTATGAGTGAACAACATTTAACTCATGTTACTACTAAGTTTCCTAATTTATTGCTAACCTTCACATGGGAACTTGTACCTTAAACAATTGATTAACGATTTTTCCTAATAAGTGAATTTCAATAATAATAAAAAATGTAGAAAAGAAAAAACGTTGATTTTATTTACGTAGTAAAATTAATACATTTAAATTTATTAAGATGCAGTATAAAAGATACCAGAAATATAAGGTATTGTGACACGATATAGTTCATGTCAATATCAGAGTAAAACATAATTTAAAATAGATATAGATAGCTCTTTAATAGGTTGAGAAATCCAAACTTAAAGAAAGCATCAACGATTTCAGGATTAGGTTGATTGTCAATATCAGAGTAAAACATAATCTAAAATAAATATAAGTAGCCAGATCATGTCAATATCAGAGTAAAACATAATCCAAAATAGATATAGATAGCTCTATAATAACTCGTGAAATACCCCGGATGCGGGTGTATAGCCAGGATGTAAATGCGATGGGATAGGGGTGGGGTGAGGTGGGACGACACCTACCTACCCAGTACCGAACAGATAATTGCCTTCTGATTGAAGGACCTCGGCATTTGAGGAACGCAGGGTTCGTTTGCTTCACCTCAAGCAGCTCTGATCCTCCCATCCTGTCTTCCGATCTATTTAACGCCTCCGCACGCTCCGGCTTGCCCCAGACCTCGGCTCTCTTCAATGCCACAGTAATGGTGGGTGCTTATTGATGCATGATAGAGGACGATAAATTAAGGCTCGGCCATGGGATTGTTGTGGAGCCACTTTCGTTGATTCACTCGCATTACTACCCAGCCTCTGATCTCTGCTTTGGTTATGGTCTGTATGGTGTTGGCTCTCGTGGCTTGAAAGGGGAGAATAATCTGGAGCTATGCTTTGGTCTTTCTGAGGAGCCGTCTTCGTCAATCCTCTGGTTTCTCTCTTGGCCCTCTGGCCTTCGTTTTGATGATTATCTGACTTGCCCTAGCCCTGCCATCTTTGTTGCTCAACCTTGTTTTTATCTCGCTGCTGCTCTATCCCCTATGCCCCGTTTGCGCCATAGAATGCGGTGTCGCAGGGGCATTCCTCGACGTGCGCCTTCCAGCCCGTCCTACGATTCTCCCTCCCTCTCCAGTGATTTCCTAGCCGGCCATTACCCTCGTACTCGCAGTGGGAGAGGGCGTCTTCATTTGCCAAGCCATTACCTTGAGCCTCGTCCTCCAGACACCTCGTCTTCTCCCTCGTTTGGCTCCGCCATTTTCACCTTCAACTGCTCTATGAACCGCCCAAGGATCACATCTCACATTTCGGTGGTCTTCCATGAGGAAACCCAAGTGGGAGAGTCTAGCTCTCATCCGAAGGGCCTTGGCTTTGTCTCTGCTCCGAATTCGTTTCTCCAGAGGGGGATTGGCAGCGCGTCTTTGCAGGCTCCGGATGCACAAGCTCGCAGTGTTCTTGACGTTGTGATGGCATCGGTGGATCCTGGTCCTTCTGAATCTAAAGCTGCTCTTGCAAGGGATCAACCTAATACCGGTTGGTGCAGAATAGTGGAAGAGCCTCCAGACGATTAGTTTGCTCATTGTTGCCTTGTTATCGTGCCCTGCGGCCCATACTATTGGGCAAGTTTTTGTTCAAACTACTAGGTGGGTTCATCCCTGCAAGTTTTTGTGAATTTCTGTAATCTCTGCAATATCAAGAAGGTCATCACCTATTCCCCTGCATGGGTTCTGATAACTGGTTCTAGACTGAGTTCCCTGTCATTGGGCAGTCTTCCTATCTGTGTAACTGATACTCTCTGCCTCTCTTTCAGGGTAGTGTTTTTTACTTCGGTCACGTTGTAATTTTACCCCCTTTTTGTTAATAGATTAATCTTATTTAAAAAAAAAAAAAAAAAAAAAAAAAAAAAAAAAAAAAAAAAAAAAAAAAGAAAGCATCAACTATTTCAGTATCAAGTTCATTGTCAATATCAGAGTAAAACATAATCCAAAATAAATGTAAGTAGCCTTCCATAAGTTGAGAAATCCAAGCTTAAAGAAAGCATTAAATATAGGTAGGGTTCATTGTCAATATCAAAGTAAAACATAATCCAAAATAAATATAAATAGCCCTCCAATAAGTTGAGAAATCCAACCTTAAAAAAAGCATTAAATATAGGTAGCCTTCCAATCCAAACTTAAAAAAAGCATCAGCAATTTCAAGATCTCGTCTATATCAACATCAAAATAAAACATAATCCAAAACAGAAATATAAATAACCCTCCAATAAATAAAGAAGTCCAAACTTAAAGAAAACATCAGCAATTTCAATAATTATGCTAAAGGTACATAGGCAGAGGCTAAATTATTAAGGTAGAGTTGCAAAGTTGAATTATTACAATTGAATTACAGGTAAAATAAAATAACTTTTCACTTTTATACAAAACGACGAGTATCAATTTTTTTCATAAAAAAATTGTGAGAATTTTATTTTAAAGATAATAGTGTATAGGCTAATTCATAATTTTCTGAAAAACAAATCTGATCGATTACCCAATTTATTCAAAAGAACTTCTACGAATCTGTGAAAAAAATAAAATAGAAAAATCAATAAATAAATAGTTTTTTTATAATATAAATTTTAATTTGTTAAAGATTTTTTTTAAGTATTTTAATTTATATTAAATCTTTATGTATAGATTGACTTTTTGAATTATATAAATTTAATATATGATATATCATATTAATTTATTATTATTTTTAATTATATTTTTTTTGTTATGCCATTTTTAATATATTCTTTTTTTTTTTATTTTTTATTTTTTATTAATCTCTTTTAACTCTTATTCTCATGATTTAGTTATGATTGGTGCTTATCTTATTTTTATGAATAGTAATATCTTGTTGTTGGTTAGTTTGCATTTTTATTACTTTTTAGTTTGATATTGAGATTAGTAATCTTTTTTATCTCTTATTCCAATAATTTAGGTGTTATGAGTGCATAATCTCTTTTTTTAATAATATATTTGGTTGTTTGTTATTTTTTTTAATTATCCTAATATTTTTTATTTATTTATTTTTTAATTGTTTTTTTTTTAATTGTTATAATTTTTCAATTTAAATTTTTTAATATATTTATTTTTTCATAAATTCATAATTATGTTTTTTTATATTATAAGTTTAAAATAATTGTTAAATTGTTTTTATAGGGTTGAGATTTAAATTTGGCATAGTATAATTTATAGATGAAATAACATTTTTTATTAAAATTTATCAAAATTGTGCAATATAATTTTAAGGATTTTTATCGTTTAAAATGCATTTTTGAATGCATAAATAGATTCAGCACCATGAAAAACCCTTGAAGCACTCGAATTCTGAAGAGTAGACGAAATAAACTCAAGTTTTTTAAAATCTCTATCGGATTTTTATTAAAATTACCCAAAAAAATGACATGAAAAAGGTCATTTCGTCTATAAGTTAGACTAAGCATAATACTATATATAATATATATATATATATATGTATATATATATATACATATTTAAACATGTAAATACTAAAATAATTTCAAAAATATTTAATATTTTTTATACACTCCTTTACATTCCAATATTTTAATATTTGCAATAAAATTTTATTATTCACTATTTTAATATATTGTTAAATATTTATTTAATAAATAAATTACTCATAATTTAACTAATAGATAAAATGATTTTTATTAGGACATTTTACAGTCAATTTTCCACAATATATAGTAGATATATTTAAGAATCATAATGTTAAGTTGTTTAACCTAAGAAGTTTGAGTGCCTCAAAGGTTTTTCACTACGTTGAATCCATTTATGTATTCAAAAATGCATTTTAAGCAAGAAGAAACCACAATCTTGCTCAAAATTGTATCCCTAGATTTGGGCCAAAAAAAGCCATATCGTCTATTAGTTAGAATTAATCTAATAAATTGGAGTTGTTGTATTTATAATTATATATATTTTCAAAATAAATATTAATACTTTTTCATTAATTAAGCCCACAAAGTGTAGAATAGACGATGATGGGGTGTATTGTTAAGACACTTTGTGATGTGAAGGTCACTAGTTTGAACTTTCTGGGCAAAAATATAGCCATGTTAAGGGTTGGTGTGGCTTGTTGAGATTTGTAGCTTGGGAGATACTCCAAACGCTAGGCTAGAGGGTTGTGGAGGAATTGGCACCACAGTCACTTGGAGCTAAGAGCCCAAGCTTGTGGGTGTGAAACCATGGAGAGATTTGATGACATGGCACTTAGAGATGATAATGCACCATTAGAGGAGCAAGAGGCAACTTTAAGCGCCAAGAGAGCCCATATAGAATGAGAGAAAATAATTTTTGGATGTTTGTGTGGGTGAATGTATCTACAAAAGTTGACCTTTGCATAAATGACCTTGTTGATGGGTTAGATGACACCCTAAGGAAATATATAAATAGGAATGAGGAAGAGCTTCATTCCTCATCCAATCGTGGCACGTGTTCCTCATGAGAAGACTGAAATAGGAGGTTGAGTTTACCTTAGAGAGTTGCAGCCCTAGGAGACCAAGCAAAAAGGAGAATAAGGTTATTCTTGAGCCCGTTTGGGGTTATTTTGGGCATATGCAGCCAAAAAAAGGAGAGGATACTAGGTCAGGGGTTTTGAGGAAAAGATCTAGGCATAAATTTGATGTAGACTCCTTGTACCACAGGCCAAAATTTTATGTGTTTGTGTAAGTGGAAGGAACGTTAGTTGGGGAGGCCAAGTAGCCTAGAAGGCTACCAGAATCTAGCCACATCTTCCTAAGGAAATATCGCAGGAGTGAGGGTCTATTGGAGTGGTTTCTAAAGATGTTTGGAGTTTCTATAGGTTGCCCAAGATAGGGACGAGTACCTCAGAAAAACCCTTGCTCAGATCTGAAGTTTTTGGAGAGCATAAGTGGTTGTCTTTAAGGAGGAATAGTGCATGATTGGTATCCTATTTTAGGACGGAAGTGAAAGGCATCTTAAGGTTGTTTGGGAGGGAAACAAGTAGGTGTCTTTACAACTCTAGATCCGTTGGCAAGAAGGACTTTGACAATTGTAAGAAGGGTGGAGTTGAAGGAGACTAAGGGCTTGTCTCTTGAAGGACTAAGCGTTGCCAAGTAGGACTATGAATCATCCCTAGTTCATTGGCTAAGAAGGATATTTGCAATGAGTAGAAGGGAAACCCTCCATTCCCTAAGTGTGTCTTCATTGGGCAACACAGAAGGAACTTGTGGGAAGAAAGTCTCTAAGAGTTGTTTCCTTGAAGGACTAAGGAATAGCTAGTGGGAAAGAAGTCCCAAAGGTGTTGACTTCTTGAAGGACAAAGGAGCATCAAGTGGGTAGATGTGAAAACCTGAGGTGTTGATGCATTAATGGACTAATGATCAGCTAGAAGATAGAATGGAGCCATGTTTAGTGGCCTAAAGGAGTTCGTTCATTGATAGAGGCAAAGAGGTGTTGTTGTAGATTAGAGCCAAAGGACCGATCAGATGTGTTGATGGTACATGGACTGAAAGGGTTGTGTGTGGCCATCGTAAAAAAGTAGGTTAGATTGTATCTTGTTCAGGGAGGATTAGTTATCAAAGGACTAACACCAAACCCTAGTTTGTATTCTTGTATCAGTGGATGTATGAGAGTTGTCATCCTTGGTACGGGAGCCATAAACAATTGTATTACGGTTTGTTAATATAACAAAGTTGGTAGTTAAAATTGTAAAAAGTTGTCCATATTTGTGCACGTCTTGATTTACTGTTGTTTATATTCCATTATGTAAAGTTGTTTGTTGTGGTATTTGGATTGGTAATGTTAGCGATTCTAAGACCCTAACCTAGATTCTAGTACCGTAGAAAATCAACATGGAATCAAAGCTACTTTGAAGGGTCTGTGAATTAGAGTGTGCATAGTGAAGCGGCTCAGAGGGAGCTGAGGTTGTCTAGATTATGGAGCAGAGAATTTAGCTGAAGACATGGAGATGTGGTCTTAACTAGCTTGGCAGCGAGATTTGTTGGGAGTTCTGATCTGGATTTAAACAGGAACGCAATAAAATACAGAGATAACCATAAAGACAAATATGCAGCAAAAATAATACTTCATTTCATTACTGTAAAATACTGAAATATGCTTACAAACCGAAGTGGAAATAAACCAGCTAGGGCGATGGTAGCTTATCTCTGAGAAAAGATGTGGCGGCTACATGCCTCTGAACTGTGTTACAATGAGGCTCGAAGGCCTATTTATTGTTGAGAAACAATGGAAAACCCTTCACATTCCAAACCTAACCCTAGTAGATGAACGCCAAAATTGTGGGCCCCGTTTTTTTTGGTAAGTTGTACATCAAGCTTCTCGGCGGTCGGAAATTGGTCCCTATTATCTCCGTTGACACGCATGATAGCCCGTTGGAAAGATATCTCCGAGGACTTACAACGAAAAAGATGATTTTTTTAAATAGAAAATTCGGCTAGCGGTAGATTTCCCAAAAAACGTCGTTTAGGGCCTCAAAACGGCTCCGGAAGTTTAGGACCCGAAAAAACTGCTAAAAATAGTAAACTGTGCCATAATTAAGGAAACTGAAAAACTGAAAGAGACAGTTGTGGGGGTCCAAATGGGATAGGTGGGTGGCCACCGACATCCACCTGGATCATTCCTCCCCCCTTAGGAAGCAATGGGCCCCATTGCGTTGAGTTCCTCTCTAAGATGAGGAAGCTTTAGCTGAGCTGGGTCTCTAGTGAGCTGTTCTGCAATCTCTGATGTGTCTAGAAATGGTGGGAAGCGTGGTTGACGACGGTCCACATTGAACACTCGGTGCAAGCGAAGGAATGGGGGAATGTTGTGCTTCCAAGAATTGTTGCCCGTAGCCTTGCGACTGGTGTAAGGACCATGTCGGAGTGGTCTGAGTTTCTGATAGGTTCTAGTAAGGCGTTCTCTCTGCAGATGCAACCAAACTTTGTCGCCCACCTGAAACTTGTGTGGTACCCTTGTGGGTGAGGAGAAGTTGTCCCTGTGTTCTATCATGCCCGTATCCCTTTGCTGCTGATGTTGCATGGAGGAACCCTTTGTGTGGGTCATGGATGTAGCAACGATCTTCCCTTTAGTTTGGGAGTGAACCAAACAGGAAATAAATTTGCTAGTCTGGGAGATGAGCTTGCTGCCTTTCTTAGCAGAGATCAAAGAGGTGGCGGTAGGTGGGGCTACCTCCGGTATCCTGTATAATGAATTATCCAAAGAAATAATGACAGCGTGAGGCCTTGACTCATACACAGCATGTCACTTCCACAAGTATGGCTGGCCTAATAGTACATCGCAAACATCCAGAGGTGTAACATCACACAATACCTCGTCTGTGAAGGGCTTGATGCTGTAGGGAAGGC
>APFE030085663.1:4909-30613 GCA_000404065.3 Pinus taeda
ATCGACAACAGTTTCTTGGTACGGCAGGAAACAGAGATCCGTGGCACTCAGTTCAGCGGAGGCCGAGTATATGGCAGCAAGTTTGGCTGCATGCGAGGCTATATGGATGAGGAAGATCCTAGTTGGTTTGTTCGGTTCTCATTTGGATCCTACTGTGATTTACTGTGATAACCAGAGTTGCATTAAACTCTCGGCTAATCATGTATTTCATGAGACATATAAACAGATTGAAATCAGGTACCATCATATCAGAGATTGTGTGCAGCGGAGGATCATGTTACTTTCGTACATTCCAACGGAGGATCAGGATGCTGATATTCTGACGAAGGCTCTCACCAGGAGCAAATTCGAGTACCACCGAGGCAGGATAGGGGTTGCTGATAATACATATCTTGTCGAGAGGGAGTGTTGAGATTGCAACAAGATGATGGAGCTTAGTGAAAAGAGTCGCCTTCACTAAGTGGGCCCGCAGGCTATTTTTTGGCGCAAGTCTATTTTTAGACTATGTCTATTTTTAGACATATGGATCATGTCTATGGATTGCAGGTTGTTGTTTATGGATGTTTGATCAAGTTGGAAAAATAGATGGACTTCTATTTTTGATGAAAGTGTGAGTGATCACAGTGTGAGTGATCAAGTCTATTTTTAGACTGGCTGTCAAAAATAGAAAAGTCAAATATTATTATTTCACAATAATATTTGGACTATAAACTTAATCTTATTCTCTTGGAGCACTTCAGTTCGAGCTACGGATGTGGCACATGCAATTGCATGAAGGAAATACATGGTTCTTATGGGTTAGTTGAATATTTGCATGCATGAATTCAGTTAGAACTCAAGTGAGTTGAGTTTAGTGGACTGGAGGTGCAGTTGATGGAGTTGTGTTCAGTTGAGCTTTGTTAAACTGCTTGTATTTAGTCTAACTGGCAAATAGACTAGAGATGAGGTGGGTGAATTAGTTATTAATTAATTCACAAGTTATTAACTCATAATACAACTAATGAATACATCAGTTAACTCAGTTGCATGTCAGTGCATGTTCAGTTCAGCAGGGACAGGTATTAGAGAATCAGATTGCTATCAGTTGTGACTATAGTTGTGCACCAGATCTTGCACAAATCAGGGGGATTGAGTATGCCAATGAGTTTGCCCACATTGTAGCTTGGAAATACGTGATTTAGCCAAGGAAAGACGTGGATGCCTTGGAATTATCACCGGTTCTTGTGCAGGTATTGAGCAGCGGAGGCAGGCAAGCAGCGGAAGAGATCTGAGCCAGTGATTGATTCAGATCTGAGCTGTATTGTGTGTAACAGGTGAAGCTGGTACTGGATTGCTTGTGATAAGCATTGTACTTTGTAATGTTACATGACTCAATCATTTATATACAGATAGTTGGGGTTTTTAGCGAGATGCTTTCCCCGGGATACATACTGTGTTAATGTGTGAATGCTCTTGATGTTTTATTTTTATTGATGCTGCTATATTGATGATCAACGTAGAGGAGCTTATGTATTGTGTATGTTTTCCGCAATAGTACATGATCAGGATAATCTCTGTTGAATATGTGTTAAATTATTCAAAATTTCTACATAATTTACAAGGAAACTTAGCCTTCCGCGAAGGAGCAGAAGGTGTTCCGACCTGAGATGTACTCGGAGCAGTAGCTGCACAGGTGGCCTCACATTTATCAGACTTCTTTTTCTCCCTCATCTTCTTCTTCTTCTTCTTAGTCTCTTGGTTACTAGATGTGAAACTTTCACCAGGCGAAGGAGGAGAGGAGGAGGAAGAAACAGGGGAAGAAGGCGCAGGCTCAACCTTGGAATCATCGTGCCGTGGTTCAGACAAAGAAGATGGTGGAACAGGAGTCATGACACTCGGGACCACTGAGGTTGAAAACAACCATACGGGCAAATTGATGGTTAACCTAGGCAAAGACAATGTTGCCATATGCGGAGCACCGACATTTCCAAAAGGTGGAAATGGACCAGGGTTCCCATTTGGGGGAAGACCTTGGCCGGTAGACTCGAGGAATGTTGCCATCAGGAACGAGCCTGAAAAACACTCTTGTCACAACCAAGAACTCGAACTGTTACCAGGAATATTTCGTGGGCAGTAAATTTTATGATGCAGGAACAAAACTTGACCTTTTCATGTTTCAAGAGTCGAGAAAAGGACGAAAAGGTGACTCTATCTCTTTTGAGGTTTAATGAGCTTGAAAGGAAAAGTGCTCAGATGGACCTTTTCTTTTGAGGAGTCCAAAAAGGAACAAAAGTGACTACTCTGGAGAACTAGGCAAAAGGTTTACCAAACAACCCGTAAAATTACATATACACCTTGGGAGTCATATGAAAACCAGGACTTTTCGTACGGTAGTCAATCTTCCCGACTGCTGTGTTCGGTGCGTTATGGTTTGCAAGGTGGCAGACACGACTTACTAAGGATATATGATGATAACCTAGTGGGGTCTCCCAACATATACTCGAAGCTACATGGGAGCACAATTCCGTACTAGACAGTTATTGAGTCACAGAAGGAGGAATCACCCAACCTTGAGTGAAAAAAATAGTGACTAGGTTTAACGACGCCAGAGAACGTCTCTAGCCTAGATCTCTAAATAATGAGCATTATGTTCCAATGCATTTTTAGATTTATTCAGTTCGTTTTAAGGTTGATCTTGAATTATGTTTTAGTTTTCAGGCCCTGCCATATGTATACAACAAAACCTAGGATGCAGCTAGAATGAGTAAAGCATCTTCCATTCCAATGAACACCTACCTACAAAAGGGTAGAGAGATCATTCCCAAACCAAGAAAACCAAGACAAGTGAGTGCAAACACTAAGAAACACAATGCATCAATACACTAATCTTAGGATGCATCGATAATACTAATGAAAGATTTTAAAATTCGCTTTCCAATTTTTCAAACATGAAAATTCGTAATGCAAATGTACTTTCACTTTTGTATGCTAAATGAATGCAAACTTTTGATTTTCCTTTTTTTTTTTTGAATTTAAAGAGACAAATAAACAAGTGTGAACTGATCGATCCAAACAATTGTGATCTATGCTTGGTAGTGAAGAAATCAAATCAACATACAAAATTGGTTGAATAATCAACACTAAAAATCAACCTGCAAGAAAACAAGCAGTGAAAAAACCTCAAGAAAATCACAAGATGGTTGTGGATGAACCTTGAATAGACAAGTAACCCAAGAAAATGGTTTCTCGATGAAACTTCTAAAGGGCAAGGTCACATGGTCTAAAAACACAAGACTCACTCAATGAAATCGAAGAGACAATATCCTAACCAAAAGCAATTAAAACAAGCTAATGAGAGACAAGAAACAACAAGGGATAAAAAAGATTGATGAATTCAGGAGGTAAAGTTATAAAAACAACTTTAAAAGAATCATCACAAGTGTTACACTGACAACTAGAAATGTCATCGCTAAATAGAGACCATCGCTAGTGATGCATAGACAACTAGAGATGTTATCGCAAAATAGAGACCATCGCTAGTGATGCATAGACAACTAGAGATGTCATCGCAAGTGTTACACTGACAACTAGAGATGGTCACAAAAGTACACCTATTTTCTGTGACGGTGCGATTTCAAGAGTCGTCGTGGGAATTAAACTAACAACCTGAGATCGTCGCGGGTTTAAAGCTATAAAATGGCAACGACGTCGCGACTGTACACGTCTTTTCCGTAATGAACTGATTTCCAGGATTGTCATGATTGTGTGATGTTATTCAGTGACACACAATATTTTACAAAAGAGTGATCGTGATGTCAGTGTGACTGTTAAAATTTTATCCGCGATGATGTTCAAAACAATGACAAATGAACAAAAAACTCCCAAACAAGAACCAGTCAATCCAACAGACAACAGAGGGATTTCCCAGATCTATCTAGGTGACCCATAATACCGATAATTAATCCCCAAAAACAAAGAGAGACCAAATCAAAATCAAAACAAGAGTAAAGAGAAGAACATAGGATAGACTCCCCAGTGGAGTCGCCAATTTGTGATGCAGGAAAGTGTTCCCTCTACGAACAGAGGCAACCCCTCTAGCCCTAGAGTGGGTCTAGTCACAAACAAGGACAGATCAACAATAACTTTCCTTAAATAGTTAAAGTCAGAGGCCTACATCAACCGGTGGTTGATGGATTTCTGTTGCACTGCTCCAGCTTTCACTTCCTTCTCCTCAACGAGTGATCAACCTGAAACAATGCAAAGGAAATACAACAAAGCACGTAACCGGAAAACAACAATGATCTATTTACTCACAAGGTCAAGAAGTCATGAGCTATCAAGCACATTACATACAAGACATAGGAAAGCATCATTGATTGCATTAATAATGAAATAAGAGCAAGCTTACAACCGGAGTCTTGACATCACAAGCCTTCTCAAAGGAATCCAACCAGCATGTTCTTCAAGCATTCACACTTTGAAGATGGATATCCCAAAATACAAAGTCTCTCTCTTTCACTCACAAGTTTTACATCAAATCAAGGGCACTTCACAACCTTCCCCAAGCTATCAATACTCTCACACTTATCACACTCACACCAGCTATCTATCAAAAGCACTAACAACACTGCTCAATCCAAGAATTTACCAACTACCAACTAGCTGATCATATCAAAAGTGAGTGTTTATATAGGAGAAGGAGTCTCCATGAAAGGTGGAAGAGAGAGCTTATCACCAAGGAAGGTAGCATAATTGATGGAACTACCACACCAGGGAAGGAAGGGCGACACAAACTAGGCCAACAACCAAGTCTGGAGTCATCCAGAAGGCCGACTATTGGAACAAATTCGCCCAATCTGAATCATCGCGGGTACATCACTGAGCCTTAGCGCTGACATCACTAGTGAGCAGTGTAGCCAGTTAGATCATCACTAAAGATAATAAGTAACCTCGCGCTGGAGCATGAAATCAAACCATCGCGAGAATCAGATGTACTTCCACGCTGGCAGCGCAGCTGGATTGTTTATGAGCGCCCTTCAGCGCACATATTAAGTCCATAGTCACAATGAGGCAGATAAATTAGGAAAAGTGGGTCAATTGGTAGCATAAGAGAGAATTTTTTCAACATGAACATGTTTGACTTGGACACATGACGCAGTAGATGGACTAGGAGTGAAGACACTGACAAATTACTGTGTAATAGATGCCCCCTAAAGTATGAAGCCCGAGAGAGTGGGAGGGGTGAAATGCTTTACAAAACTAGCTGAGCTGGAACACCATCTAGAAGAACCTGCAGGAACAAGTACAACTGATATCTCTGATAGTGAAACACATGTAGTCTAGGCATGGACGCAGCCGTCCAAAAGACATACAAACTAGGTCTGTGGTATGGACACAGTCATCCAGCTAGTGAGACTATGATAATGATAAAGGTATGGTCGCAGCCATCCATGAAGACTCAGGTATGGTCACAACCATCCATTAATGAGTCATGTAATCATGAACCAATCCATGTAGCCTGAACATGTGTGATCTGAGTTCGGGATCTTGGATCCGACCGATCATAGGACAAATTCTAACATGCGAATAGAGGTGCTGAAGTCAAGCATGATAGAAAATCACTTGATTACCGGTCGATGATGTAAACCTTTAACAAGCGTGAGAGAAACCACCAATAATTCCAATGCTTCTCAAGGTACTGTCCAGTACAATCCACGAAGTGTGAAGAATGAGCTGAAGCTTAACACTCGTGGAATCATCCAATCGACGACCAATGATGTAAGTCGACCATCATGTGTGAAGAACATGCCATTGAGGCATGCAAGCTCCAAGGTACCAAAAGGGATCTCTAGATCAATCTCCTGGATAATGAGCTAATGTCGACAAGAGACGACCTATCGCAGGAGGGCCATAATGTTCCCCCCATCAACGACACGAGATAAGGAACAAGCGGTAGATGGTGAAACAGAGTATCAGAGGAAAAGGCAAGGATGTAAATTGCAAAAGGATTATACTCTTAAACATGTCAGTGACACGACTCCGGAGGGTGGCAGCATTCAGGTACCAAGGGATCAGAGGCTTAATGGAGACAACATGGATCAAATGGAATGAGGCTAAATGATAATCCAAACCCGTAGAAGGCCAAATGACGATGTATGGATGTCCCAACTCGATAAGAAGCAAAAGTGTTGATGTTCAAGGGTGACTAGTTGCCATAGACAATTAATGATGATTTCCAAATTTCCCCACACCATTGTTGGTGAGTACCCCAATTATTTTTGAAAACAAGCTTGAAGGGGATAGCATATGCTTGTGATATAAGTTTGACGTTTGGTCGAATCCAACCTAGTAATAGTTTAATGAGCCCTAGGGAGGAGAAGCTCGAGCCTCATCATGGTGACGAGTCCAACGTCGTCAGGGTTTAACGAGTCTGACATAGGTAAAACTTGGAGTCTTTTTCATGTTTAAAGAGTTTGAAAAAGACATGGAAAAGAAAACTATAGGGGGGTCCTTTTTCATAAATTTGTGCCTCTCGAGCCTGAAAAAGTATAAAATGATACTCAAAAGAACCGCTTGGCCATTACGATAAATGAATAGTTTTTGTGATTAGTGACCTTGACCCGAAAAAGTAGAAAACCGATCGAAGACACATCGTTTCCTAACCAGTATCAAACCTGAAACGACAAAGGTCCGACGATCTTTTCACATTTATACGTTCAAAAAAGAGTTGAAAGTGGACCGCCTTTTTAATTTCGTTTAACGAGTCAAAAAGGAAAAACTTGGAAATATTTTCCTATTTTATGAGTTAGAAAAGAGCTTAAAGGTGACTCATCCTAGAGGAATGAGTGGTATAAAGGGTAGCAACTGGTTCCGGCAATGGTGGAACTGCTCAAAACATGTAACCACTCATCGCTGTAGTTCCTCAGGAAGGGAAAAACAACCAAGTGAAAGCATATGATCGGCCAAAGAGATGATGGAAATGGAATGAAACAACCAAGGCTCATCTAGCAGAATTTAGCGGATAGATGGCAATCACAAGATGTAAATCAGGTATGGGTTCATTTTTACACAAACTTGAACCATGGAGAACTCTGCTTGGATTCGGTTTCATGTTTACACAAGCTTGAAACGAAAAAATATGTTTGTTATGAGTTCACATGCCCCCAGCATAATGACGCAAATCAAGGTACATGCCCCCCAAGCTTCATTGCATTCAACAAGGTGGATGGAATGAAGGTTCACTTCCAAGATCTTGGAAAGACTCGACTTGGATTTGATGAGATCTTAATCAAAGACTCGATTTAGAAAGGGAGTTGTTTCATTTTTTAATGAGGTTGACACAGTAAAAGAACTATCCTCATAACCCTTGTTTCATTTTTTAAGGAGCTTGACACAAGATAAGGAACTGTGCTTAGGCCCTTGCTTCATTTTTTAATGAGGTTGACACAAGATCAAAACTATCCTCAGGACACTTGGTTTCACTGGCCATATGAGAACACGGCTCCCAAGAGGTCTTCGCGGGATGGAAGGGACGCACTCTAGGAAGAATACATGTCATGAGGCACTAATGACAAATCAAGTTCCAATGCCCCCAGTACATGATGTATGAGACCATTTGCATGATCATCAGGAGAGGCGGAGACAGAACGGGTAGCCACGTAATTGACCTATGGTAAGGAAGGTACTGCTTGCGAGCAGGAATCGAGAGGGGATGATAGCTGCGAAGGAGGCACCGGGGGACTAAAGAACGATAATTGATCTATGGTCACCACTCTTCTATCGTGTGGAAAACAAACCACATGGAAAAGTGAAGAGACGAGGGCCCCCATGGCATAAACATAGTCACGACCAAGGAGAAGAATGAAATCTAAAGCACCTTGGACAACTAGTATGTCTATATAGATGGTTTTGCCTCCCAAAGTAACAGGAAACTTCGGGAGGATCCCTAAAGGTTAACTGGTTCCTCCGTCAAATGCCAATAGATTCTACATGATTGGCACAAGCTGTGGGGAGCCCAAAGCTTGCCAAGTAGTGAAAGGCATGAGACTAACTGATGCACCCTCATCCAAGACAATGCTAGGTACTACCTTATCATAGGCATGTATTATAATCTGGAAAGGCACATGGGATGGAAGGCAGAATGTAGTCAAATGACTCCAGTCGAAGGAAATGATCGAACTACTTGGTGGGGGAATCGTATGATTTCCCCCCTGCTCTATGGGAACCGAAGAAGGACCCTCGTGACCAGCGGGGATAGGAGGGTCATTTTTGGACTTAGGAGAATCTAACAAGACGAGAAGAACATGAGCATGATGCTCTTCTGACACAGAGTGATCAACAGGTGGTGAACCCAAGTCGACACTCTCTCTGACCAATGGTTGGTCTGGAATAGGCTTAGCACAGCTAGGTTCGGAAAGATGGGGACGAACAAGAGAAGAATCTAAATCAATCTCTTTGTCGACGGGGAGAGGGTTTAAAGAGAGCCTCTAATAACCAATGGGAAATTGGGGTGAAGAAGCTGTAAGACTTTCCAAAATGACGGAAGCTTTATCCATGAGCGGACAAAGGTGAAGGTGATGGTTTCCTTCACACAGTCTACAGAGGAATTGAATCTTCCCTTTCTTCATACCATTTCTAGTTGATAGGGTAGCATCGCCATGAGCTTTAGAGGACGACGAGGGACGAGCCGGATCGTGAGACCATACTTCTAAGATCCTAGGAATGCCAGGACAATCACAAAAAAGATGGTCACCCTTGCACAATTTACAAGGAAACTTAACCTTCCGCGGAGGAGCAGAAGGTGTTCCGACCTGAGATGTACTCGGAGCATTAGCTACATAGGTGGCCTCACGTTTATTCGACTTCTTTTTCTTCCTCATCTTCTTCTTCTTCTTCTTAGTCTCCTGGTTACTAGATGTGAAACTTTCACCAGGCAAAGGAGGAGAGGAGGGGGTAGAAACAGGGGAAGAAGGCATAGGCTCAACCTTGGAATCATCGTGTCATGGTTCAGATGAAGGAGATGGTGGAACAGGAGTCATGATGCTCAGGACCATCGAGATTGAAAACAACCATACGGGCAAACCGATGGTTAACCCAGGCAAAGACAATGTTGCCATATGCGGAGCACCGACATTTCCAAAAGGTGGAAACAGACCAGGGTTCCCATCTGGGGGAAGACCTTGGCTAGTAGACTCAGGGAATGTTGCCATCAGGAATGAGCCTGAAAAACACTCTTATCACAACCAAGAACTTGAATTGTTACCAAGAATATTTCGTGGGCAGTAAATTTTATGATGCAGGAACAAAACTTGACCTTTTCATGTTTCAAGAGTCGAGAAAAGGATGAAAAGGTGACTCTATCTCTTTCGAGGTTTAATGAGCCTGAAAGGACAAGTGCTCAAATCGACCTTTTCTTTTAAGGAGTCCAAAAAGGAATTAAAGTGACTACTCTGGAGAACTAGGCAAAAGGTTTACCAAACAAACCGTAAAACTACATATACACCTTGGCAGTCATATAAAAACCAAGGACTTTCCGTACGACAGTCAATCTTCCCGAATGTTGTGTTCGGTGCGTTACGATTTGCAAGGCGGCAGATACGGCTTCCTAAGGATATATAATGATAACCTAGTGGGGTCTCCCAACATATACTCGACAGTACATGGGAGCACAATTCCGTACTAGACCGCTATTGAATCACAGAAGGAGGAATCACCCAACCTTGAGTGAAAACAATAGTGACTAGGTTTAACGACACTGGAGCACGTCTCTAGCCTAGACCTCTAAATAATGAGCATTATGTTCCAATGTGTTGTTAGATTTATTCAGTTCGTTTTAAGGTTGATCTTGAATTATGTTTCAGTTTTCAGGCCCTACCATATGTATACAACAAAACCTAGGATGCAGCTAGAATGAGTAAAGCATCATCCATTCCAATGAACACCTACCTAAAGAAGGGTAGAGAGATCATTCCCAAACCAAGAAAACCAAGACAAGTGAGTGCAAACACTAAGAAACACAATACATCAATACACTAATCTCACGATGCATCGATACTACTAATGAAAGATTTTAAAATTCGCTTTCCAATTTTTCAAACATGAAAATTCGTAATGCAAATGTACTTTCACTTTCGTATGCTAAATGAATGAAAACTTTTGATTTTCCTTTTTCTTTTTGAATTTAAAGAGACAAATAAGCAAGTGTGAACTAATCGATCCAGACAATTGTGATCTATGCTTGGTAGTGAAGAAATCGAATCAACATAAAAAATTGGTTGAATAATCAACACTAAAAATCAACCAGCAAGAAAACAAGCAATGAAAAAGCCTCAAGCAAATCACAAGACGGTTGTGGATGAACCTTGAATAGACAAGTAACCCAAGAAAACGGTTTCTCGATGAAACTTCTAAAGGGCTAGGTCACATGGTCTAAAAACACAAGACTCACTCAATGAAATCGAAGAGATAGTACCCTAACCAAAAGAAATTAAAACAAGCTAATGAGAGACAAGAAACAACAGGGGATAACCAAGATTGATGAATCCAGGAGGTAAAGTTGTAAAAACAACTTTACATGAATCATCGCAAGAGTTACACTGACAACTAGAGATGTTGTCGCTAAATAGAGACCATCGCTAGTGATGCACAGACAACTAGAGATGTCATCACAAAATAGAGACCATCGCTAGTGATGCACAGACAACTAGAGATGTCATCGCAAGTGTTACACTAACAACTAGAGATGATCCCGGAAGTACACCTATTTTCTGCGATGAAGCGATTTCAAGATTCATCGCTAGAACTAAACTAACAACCCAAGATTGTCGCAGGTAGAAAGCTATAAAATGGCGGCGATGTTGCGACTGTACACGTCTTTTCCGCGATGAACCAATTTCTAGGATTGTCGCGACTGTGTGACGTTATTCAATGACGCACAAGATTTTACAAAAGAGTGATCGCGATGTAAGCGCTACTGTTAAAATTTTATCCGCAATGATGTTCAAAACAATGATAAATGAACAAAAAACTCCCAAACAAGAACGAGTCAATCCAACAGACAACAGAGGGATTTCCCATATCGATCTAGGTGACCCAAAATACTAATAATTAATCCCCAAAAACAAAGAGAGACCAAATCAAAATCAAAACAAGAGCAAAGAGAAGAACATAGGATAGACTCCCTAATGGAGTCACCAATTTGTGATGCAGGAAAGTGTTCCCTCTACGGACAGAGGCGACCCCTCTAGCCCTAGAGTGGGTCTAGTCACAATCAAGGACAGATCAACAATAAATTTCCTTGAACATTCAAAGTCAGAGGCCTACCTCAACCGGTGGTCGATGGAGTTTTGTTGCGCTGCTCCAGCTTTCGCTTCCTTCTCCTCAATGAGTGATCAACCTGAAACAATGCAAAGGAAATACAACAAAACACATAACCAAAAAACAACAATGATCTATTTAGTCACAAGGTCAAGAAGTCATGAACTTTCAAGTACATTACATACAAGACATAGGAAAACATCATTTATTGCATTAATAATGAAATAAGAGCAAGCTTACAACCGAAGTCTTGATGTCACAAGCCTTCTCAGAGGAATCCAACTAGCATGTTCTTCAAGCATTCACTCTTTGAAGATGGATCTCCCAACATACAAAGTCTCTCTCTTTCACTCACAAGTTTTAAATCAAATCAAGGGCACTTCACAACCTTCCCTAAGCTATTAATACTCTCACACTTATCACACCCACACCAGCGATCTATCAAAAGAACTAACAACACTGCTCAATCCAAGAATTTACCAACTACCAACTAGCTGATCATATCAAAAGTGAGTATTTAAATAGGAGAAGGAGTCTCCATGAAAGTTGGAAGAGAGAGCTTATCACCAAGGAAGGTAGCATAATTGACGAAACCGCCACACCAGGGAAGGAAGGGTGACACAAACTAGGCCAACAACCAAGTCTGGAGTCATCCATAAGGTCGATTGTTGGAACAAATTCGCCCAATCTAGATCATTGCGGGTACATCACTGAGCCTTAGCATTGACATCGCTAGTGAGTAGTGTAGCTAGTCAGATCATCGCTAAAGATAATAAGTAACCTCGCGTTGGAGCATGAAATCGAACCATCGCGGGAATCATATGTACTTCCGCGCTGGTACCGTGGCTGGATTGTTTATGAGCGCCCTTCAGCACATATATTAAATCCATAGTCACGATGAGGCAGATAACGTAGGAAAAGTGGGTCAATTGGCAGCATAAGAGAGAATTTGTTCAACATGAGAATGTTTGACTTGGACACATGACACAGTAGATGGACTGGGAGTGAAGACAGTGACAAATTACTATGTAATAGTAGGCATCACTGTCTGTATCTACACCTTCCCAACTGACGTCTATACATGCCGTCCAAACTTCCAACCCCAAAGGAAACCAACAATCTGATGGGAAGAAGAAAGGATGAGGTAGGAAAAAGGGCTAGGATGGGAAGGGAAATGTAAACAAACCTGACAATGATGCTAAAGGGGGTAGAAGAGAGTCCAAGAAAAAATTAAAATTTCCATGCAAGTTATGCAATGGGGATAATTTGACTCATCGCTACTCTAAGATCCAATACACTCAAGGCATGTTAATGCAGTAGGGGTCCTCTAGCTCCCGGGCTGTCCTCACTAACCCTTTTCCCCAAGGGCAACAATTACTTGCCGGCGCAAACTAAAACGCTGGTACCCCCACAGGTGGCAACCAAGAAGGGGATAATTCATCAAATGTCTTCATGATGAGCTCGCATATCGATGTCGCTATGCGATCACATGATTATGGTGAATGAGAATCATCTAAGGCTAAGTCTGCTTCCGATGCTTCAGAGCCACTCCATATTGGTAGGCCCTCTGTTGAGTCTATACCTCAGATGCCGAAAGGCTCTGCAAAGCACTCGACCATTAACCCTAATGCTAGGGCAGCCTAGAACTACTCGATTATAGAAGATTTGGCTCAAAGTCCTTGTGCTATGTCAGTGTTAGTGGTACTCTAGTCGTGCCTTGCTCAAAGGAGTGCATTACTCTCGGAAATCAGAGCAGTAGATCCGAAAAATTTTCTTGTGCTTACTTTTGATATGTCAAACGTCAAAAAGAGACTTCCCCATCATATGGATTTTCAAATAAAGTCTACATATTGAAAGACTAACATATTTCGAATCATTATCGAGGGAGCTTCCACATGTGTGATGTCCATGTCATGTTGGAAGGCCATTGGATCACCTCAAGTTGTTCCTTCACTGACTCTATTGACAACATTTGATGGACATTCTCATAGGCTGCACGGGATTACTCCAACCTTTCCCATCTGTGTTGGGGGAAATGTGGTAAATATTGAGGTAGAAATTGTCGATGCGAACCTGGATTACAACCTCCTCTTAGGCAGGAATTGGATTTATGAGATGGATTCCATAGTTTCATCATTATTTTGCATCCTTTATTTTCCTTATGAGGGGAGCATTGTGAAAGTTGATCAGATGGACTATTCTCCAGGTGACTCCCATGCATCTTTTGATTCTACTATTCCATTAGTGAACAATCCTAAGCAACCTATATAGAATTTAGGAGTTGGGAATTACTCTTGTTTAATGGGTATTTTTGATCTTCCTTCTCCAATAACTAGAATCAATGCTATTTCATCCTCCAAGGGGCCCTGTCAAAGAGAGTTCTTTCAAAATCATTATTTTTCAGACCCTTTTCCTTTACCTTCATTTAATACCACATTAGATGGAGGACAAGTAGGTGGAATGGCATGTCCTATGTTTGCAACAAAAATTGCTTACCAGTCTATTGTTAATTTTGTAGACTCCCATCCTACTCCTTTCTCACAAGAGGAGTTAGATGGAGATGTGGCTCCGGCCTCGACCCTTGACTCAACTTCGGCTCAGGATTTCTTAGACACAATCTTACCATATGAGGAAGCAATCCTAGAGGCAATGATGGGTGTTGATAGACCATGGGATGATCTACATCATCGTTCATATTTCCTCCCTCATTTGTGAGAAATTGAGTCAAGTTTGTCCAGTCCTTTTACTAGCAATGTTCATACAGTTTTAAACCCTTTGTCCCCAGCACAGTTTTCTGTCGAAGGCAACATGTCTATTATTTCACAAACTGTACCAGTAAGCATCTCTAGGAATCCTAACATAATCGAAAATATCTTCATCGGCACTGACTATTCCCTTGAAGAAATTTAAATTTATACCAATATGTTCAAAGAGTTTCATGATGTGTTCACTTGGTCTTATGAGGAAATGCCTGGAATAGATCCATCTATAGTCCAACATGAGATCAAGACATATGGAAATGCTAAACCTATTCGTCAAAAACTTTGACCTGTCAATCCTAGAAAAGCAGCAACTATTAAAGATAAGGTTGAAAAGCCGCTAAAGGCAGGTTTTATATACCCCGTTCCTCTAAGTGGGTCTCTAACCCAGTCCTTGTAGACAAAAAGCAAGGAATGATCCGAGTATGTATTGACTTTAGGGACATCAATAAGGCTTGTCTGAAAGACAATTACCCACACCTTTTATTGATCAAATTATTGACGAATGTGCAGGTAAAGAATTTTTTTCGTTCATGGATGGATTCTCTGGTCACAATCAAATTACTATCCATCCAGAAGATTAATACAAGACAACCTATATTTGTCCTTGGGGTACGTTTGCATACAAAAAGATGCCTTTTGGCCTAAAAGATGCTGGATCCACTTTTCAGCGGGCCATGTCTTATGCTTTTCTCGACATCAAACACATTATTGAAGCATATCTCGATGATCTAGCTGCTCGTTCTCGAAAGAGAATTGATCATCCTAAGCACCTTTGGTTGATCTTTGAGCGGTATCATTTTTACAAAATCCGGTTGAATCTGAATAAAGTGCGTTTTCACAGTCACATCTGGTCAGTTGTTAGGATTCATTGTGTCAACAAAAGGGATTCTTGTTGATCCCTTCAAGGTTTATGTAATACTTCAGTTTCCTCCCCCATCTTCCATACGTCAACTTAAAAGTCTCCAAGGAAAAGAAAATTTCTTGAGGAGATTTATAGCCAATTACGCTGAGATCACAAAAGGATTTATGTGTTTGCTTAAGAAAGGGGTCCTGTTTTTATGGGATTATTTCGCGCAATGATATTTTGATGCTCTGAAAAAACCATTAACCTCTGCTCCATTATTGAGTCCACCTGATTATAGTAGATATTTCCTATTGTATCTCGCTGCAGCAGAATCAACCATTGGCATGGTTTTGGTTCAGGAAGATGATGCCTTCTATGAGCATGTAATCTACTATCTAAGTCGAGGCTTGGTAGGCCCTGAACTACGCTATTCTCCCATCGAGAAATTGGCTTTGGCAGCTATCCATGCTGTCCAGTGGCTTTGACATTATATTCTTCTTCGAAAAACATTTGTCTTAGCAGTTGTCAATCCATTTCAGTTTGTTCTCAGTAGGCAAGTGATTGGGGGAAAATACAATAGATGGATTGTCATTTTGAAAGAATTCGATCTCTAATTCATGTTGGCTAAATATGAAGAAATATTTAGTATATGCAGAGTTGATATCAGATCTGTCTTGTGAGGAAGAAATTATTCACGAGTAGAATTTTCCCGATGAACATTTATGTCTCATTTCTTCACAAGATCCTTGGTATGGGGATATCATTATATATCTCTAGACTTTGAATTTTCCGCCCGCTTTTTCAAAAGATGAGCGTAGAAAGTTGCGTCACCTTGCTAAGAATTATGTTATTATAGGTGACACATTATGCTGTCATGGGATTGATTCAATCCTTATGCGTTGTTTAACTTTGGAAGAAGCTGAGTCAGTTCTTAATGACTTCCACAACGGAGCTTGTGGTGGTCATCTATCAAGGCTTGCAACAACCCAAATTTTTTTGTGAGCAAGCTACTTTTGGCCTTCTATTTTCAAATATTATATTGAAGCAGTAAAAAGATGCCATTCGTGTCAAGTCTATACTCGGAAAATGTGTGCGCACCCAACTTTGCTTTTCCTTGTTATCACCGTCAGGCCTTTCACGAAGTGGCGCATTGATTTTACTACTTGTAATTTGCCTTCGACAGGAAATCACAAGTACATTATTGTGGTTGTAGACTACTTTACAAAGTGGGTTGAGGCCATGCCTACTTTTAAAAATGATAGTGAAACAACGACCTTGTTTCTCTTCAATCAGGTTATTTCACGATTTGGTATCCCTAAAGAGATTGTCACTGACCATGGCAGTCATTTCCAAAATCAACTGATGTCTGAATTGGCTCTCAAGTTGGGTTTCCAGCAGGAGTATTCATCTCTGTATTATCCTCAGGCCAATGGGCAGGTTGAAGCCATGAAAAAATCCCATAAAATCATCCTGTAAAGGACGATTAACAAAGCTAGATCCAATTGACACATCATGTTGTATCTGACACTTTGGGCATATCGAACATCAGTTAAGACTGCCACTGGCTTTACTCCTTTTCAATTAGTTTACGGGTTGGAATATATCTTTCCTATTGATTGTGAAATTCCTTCCCTTAAACTAGCCATTGAACTTATTCTAGATACTTCTAGTCTCGAGGAGTGCCTCTTTCATTTGGAGCATCTTGATGAGCAGCATTGAGATGCTGCCACAATAAATGAAGCCCATAAAAAGAGGATAAAAACTCAATACGATAAAGTTGTCCATCCTAGAAATTTTTCTGAAGGTGACCTTTTCCTGGTCTACAATCAAGACAAAGACGCCTTGGGGTCAGGCAAATTTAAGTCTATGTGGTACGGTCCCTTTATAGTCAAGCGAGTTTTGAACAAGGGAGCTTATGAATTAATTGAATTTGAAGGAAACAAGTTGGTGGAGCCCAGAAATGGGCTCTACTTTAAGAAGTACTTTGCTTAGGCTTCAGCTGAGCACTTACTTGTTTGTATATATTGTATGTTTGTACATATCTATCTATCAGTTTTAGTGATGTCGATATTTTTGATCTAGTTTGGCAGGTATTGATGGACGATTCAGTACATCTAAGATTCATTGATGGTGCGAGTAGGCATACGTGGAACCTTCCTTCCACGGCTTGGGTGATTTATTATCCATCTGGCTAGTTGATGGTTTCAAGAGGAGTATGTATCAATCCTGCTTCAAATAACATCGTCGAATATACTGCTGTTATTAATTTGATATCCAAAGTGATATCTCTTGATATTGATTCATTAGTGGTTTATTTAGACTCACAACTGGTGGTATCTCAGCTGAATAACATTTATTGAGTACGGGATCCCTGTTTATATTGCCAATTTCTGAGAGTGAGATTGTTGCAATGATCATTTGTTTATATCACATATTTTCACATTCCACAATCATAAAAATCATTAGCAGATTCTATTGCTAATCAAGCATTGGATTGGCATATAAATCATTCATCAAATTGAAAAACATAAAAAATAATCGAAGTATCATTTGTATATATGATCATCATAAAATCACTTGTATATAGATAGAGTGTTTGTGTCCAAAATAATATACAAAAATCGGGACAAAATTCCCTACAAGATTTGGGCTTATGCCCATCATCATGTCTAATCATAAAAATATCTAATCATCTATCTGGCTGGCTCAGGATGAGCAGCTAGAAAATAAACAACGACATTGGATACATGCCGGAATATCCGCACCCAGTCCCGTGGTACTCCTACCACGTGACGCTGCATCTCCTTGGGTAGATCCTCTATGGCTATCATAGGTACTTGGTGAGTTAGTCTCCCCAAGTTCCTCTGAACTGCATGGAGAATTCTCTCCGTCTCAACTACAACCCCTTTGACATCTCTTCCATGACACCTATGTCAGGGAAATTCGTCAGGTCTCACTGGTCCCACATCTGAAACATGATCATATATTTTGTAAATGTCTTATCTCATAATATATATATATATATTTTTAAGTTCATTTATATTAAAAATCCAAAAAATCTTAAGAAATTCAAAAAACAAAATAAAAAAAATTGTTACCTATGGTGCCCTATGCTGCATTCGGTGGTAATATTAAATCCGGATCTCCTTGGAAATCCGTCCCGACATAAGGGTAGTCATCGACTGCGATGACCTGTTGATCCCACCATGTGAAAAACTCATCGTTAAAAGTCGTCCTAGGGACATCACCACCCCCTAGGCGCTTCATCAGGTTAGCCCATATGCCCATCCGTGGATCCCTCGGGCTGCTAATGGTCGATAGCACCTTGGGTCGAAGCCTAGGTACTTTCTCAAAGAAGAATAAGCATAATATTGTGCCATATCCAAAATTCTTTATCTGACCCTTATGAATGGAGGTTAGTTGGTTCTTCATATTGGTCAGTAGAGGTGTGCACTAATCAAACGCTGTGGTGAGACATTCAACTACTAGGCTCATAGATACTTGTGAGGCCTGATGTAAAGCATCATAACCATTTACCCTGGCAATGGTAAATAGTAGAATCTTCAAGGATAAGCTCTCTACGTGCTTGATTGGAATCTGACTTCCAATCTCTTTAGGATGACCGAGATAGTATATGTGGATGTAGTCTTCTACACTAAGACTACCCCTCATCTTGCCAGTAGAACGCACTACCTCTCCCCTTTGGGAAAGACTGGTAATGAAGTAAATATCTTCGATCTTGATCCATAGGGGCATTTGATCGGTCATGAATGCATCATCCTTTGCACTCCTGTAATGTATCAACAACTCAAGCAATCGTGTGTTTGCTTTCATATTTGGCATTTTAAATTTTTTTAGCAAGCCATAACCTCTTAAAGCATCCAAGGCATTTTGGTCCTCCAATACTTGGTTATCAATAACACTATGCTCTCTTTCTCTCTAGGTGATGGTCATCCTGCCCAAAAACGATGTTTCAAACCATTAATTTATGTTTAAAATTTTTAACTTGCGCACTGATCCAAAATGGATCCTAGAAAACCCTCTAAGTCTCCAAAGTCTTTTAAACATTAAAAATTATCGCATGAGAAGAACCTTTAAAAAAGGCGGATTACACTATCGAGAGGCAAAAACATGAAGAAAACAGTGAAATAAGGCATATCGGAGGTCAAAGGAATGACGTACAGGAGCCGTCGGATCTGATCGATCAACAACCCAGATCCGATTGACGTATTGCAATTGGCGGTGGCAGGCGGAGGATATCGGAGCCTATAATATGACAATTGCAATAGTGATCAGCATGGGTCAACGAGGATTGTCGATTAAGTGCGCAGATCGACGGCCCAGGTTAACTCATGATATCGCAATTGACGATTACAGAGGAGTGCTTGCAAATGGCTTGAGGGTCTATGCGATATGCGATTGCGATCAATCACATCGCAAAATCACATGGGAGCTACACAAAGGAGTGGGGCCGTTACAAATATGGCTTGCGACAACTAGACCCGATAGGGTTATAGGCGATATTTTATATATTTTGAAATCCAGAAAATGGCATTTTCCTTTGTATTTCACATTTCTGCCAAATAAATGAATTGCAAAGGAAATGTGTCTGATGAGATGAAACTGGACCTGAAAGGGTTTATGAATGTATGTGTAGAACATTTCAAGTCTGCCATAAAGCCATTTTGCGAGATTTTCAATGTTTTAATGTATTTTTCAAATACAAAAGGAAACCATGAAACGAGCAGGATTTCAGGTGGCCCGTAGGCGGTAAGTGGTTTTGGCCGGGCTCTGCCTGAGCCCATACCTTGGCTGCCACATGACTAGGCGCCAGACAGAGAAAACCACCCTTTTCGGGCAGTTAACCCTCGTACGCATGAGCCGCCCGAAATGGATCTCAACCACTGGATCAAGATCACTCAGATCAACGGTGGATATGCGATAGCGATATATAGGCAGACCCGATAGGAATATAGAGCGGATTTAAGGATATTTGAAGTCCGATAAATAACAGTTTGACAAATTTTCTTATGTTTTTAGTGTATTTCTCTATGTAAATAGAGAACGCTATTTTTGGGGATTTCAAAGGCTAGATGGTCCCTTCCGTTGCAGAATAGGTGGCCACCTTCCCTGAAGACGTTATGCCATGATTGCTAATGCTCAGAAGGGGATTTGAGCGGATAGAGGCCAGGAGCTATAGAGCCCAAGAAGGGGAAACGAATAGACAGTGCCGATTGGCTTTAAAGCCACAGATTGACAGGAGACAAGGCAAGCAGTGCTGAGACAGAGGGAAGACAGAGACAGAGTGAGAGAATGAGTCTGTGTATTCAGAGAGGCTTGAGGGATTCAAGCAAGACTCCTGCTGTTTTGTATCTGTTGTGTTATGACTCAATTTGAGCTCACATTTTGTAAAAATATGCTCTAGAAGACATAATAGAGAGGTCACCACTGAAGGCTAGACTAGGAGACGTAGCCTAGGAGTTTTGGGTGAAATCCATATTAAATTTGTTGTGTTATGGTTGTTTGTCTATTATGTTTCTTTAATTGCTTCATTGCCTATATTATTTGCAATCTTATCGATCCGTTGCACTAAGTAATGTAGGAAAATCCATGCACATGAGTATGTAATACCTTAATAATTGTCTAAGATCTCATTTCCAAATCAAGTGGTATCAGAGCTTTAGGTTTGCTAAGGTTAGACAAGCTTCTGCTGGATTGTTGAATGCTAACTAGGTCAAAGCTCAAAATAAGAGGAGAACTCGTTGAGGCTAATCCAGAAATTGGAAGAGTCTATCCTAGGAGGAGGATGGTAGAACAAACCTCATTGGAATCAGAGTCTCAGTTCATGGACAGTTCCATGACCATGAGAGCCATGGTGGAAGAGATGTATCGAGAATTTAAGAAAGGCCGAGGTGAAAGCACTTCAACATCTCAAATAGAAAAAGGAGCAGAGGAACCTCTTCTAGATAGCCATCCAGAAGATAAAGGAAAAGAAGAGAGGCCCTCTCCACCATCTACTCCATCATCACCATCCTCATCACCTTCTTCACATAAAACTAGCCCTGAAAAGAAAAAGAAGAAAACTGTTGTGATTAAATTAGATGTGAAATTTGATTTGCCAATTTATGATGGTGAATTAAATGCAGGAAAAGCTAGATAACTGGATTAGACAGATTGATGTATATTGTAGGGTGCAGAACATTAATTCAGAAAGGAGAAAGATTCAGCTGGCTAGCCTTCGCCTTGGAGGAACTACCCTAGTGTGGTGGGAAGGCAAGACAGAAGTTGATTTGAAGAAGCATGGTAAAATTCTTTCTACGTGGAATGAATTTGTTTTTGCGATTAAAAAAAAATTCTATCCACTAGCTTATATGCAGCAAGCAATGATGAGTTGGCAAACTCTTCACCAATTAAAGGGGCAAAATGTACAAAGCTATACCCAGAAATTTAGAAAAAGAGCTTTGAAACTTTGTTGAAGTATATAGGTGGTCTGCATAGCTATTTGAGGCACACCATTCTCATGTTTAGCCCTACTAGCATAGATGAGGTATCAGTTCAGGCTACACATCTAGAGGCTAGAGGCAAGAATGTGAACCCAGAGATTGGGGGATCATCAAAACCATCTGCAAGCAAGAACAAGGAAAAGAAGAAGAAAAACTGGAAGGAGAGGAAGACAAACAGTGTACAAAAAGACAAACCTTCATGCACTCATTGCAAGAAGGATGGGTACGATGATGAACACTGTTGGCGTTTGCATCCAGAGTTGAAACCCAAGAATTTTGGTGGTAAGAAGAAGAAGGCTGCTACTGCTATTCAGAAAGATTTGGGGTCAGACTCAGGTGATGAAAAAACAGTCAGAGCCACAGGTATAAAAGGTAAAAATTCTGAAGCATATGTTAGCACTCAAATCCACCTTAGGCTGAATTAAGGTAAAACTCAAGGCTACATCAAACCACACTCAGCCTCATAGCTAGCCCTACGAGGACAGGAGAGGGCTCTCTCTGGGTCAATCTCAGCAAAAGGTAATCAATGAGGCTCGAGATGACTAAATTGATAATTAATTTTAGGCTAGGTATGAAGTACAAAGACTGTGAAATTGAGTTTTTGAGGTTTTGTTGAATTTAAGGGAAAGACAATTTTGGGTGTGGGGATGAGGCACAGCTTTTGCAAAGGTCTACTTGGGGCAAGATAGGCGATTGTTTTGATGCCTTAAAGCAAGTGAGATGGATAGATCAGACTAGTGAGGAGCTAAGGAGAGCAAGGAAGTCTCAAGGATTCTCCTAAATTGAAGAAAACATAGAAAATTAAACAAATTTAAAGGCAGAGCATAGTAAGTTCATGGATTCTACCTTAACACTTCATTTGTTTAATTACAGAAGATTAAATAAGGAAAGTGGTACACATACAAAACTTACAAGTAGTGAGAGAATCACACCATCAAAACAGAAAGCCACATGGATCCCAAATAGTGCTGCAAAACCCTAGTCTTTCCTTTGCCAAAAATGCAGATAAGATATGTACAATATAGTCTCAAGCTGTTCCCAAGAGTCCAACCTCCCCAACCTCTGAAAATGATTGAGAAATTACATCATATAGACCATCCTAACCCCTTTCCTTGCCTCTAGGGGTCGAGCTCATCATTCTAGGAGCTGTTTCAACCACTTCTAAACAAAGTACTACAATCTAGGCAGTCAAAACAACTTGCCTCTATAAACTAGGAAACGAATTCATTCAATAATTTTTTGCTATTTTATGAATGAATCATCTAGAATAGGTAAATAAGTGTCAAATCACCATAAAGTTACATTAAATACATCAAGAAGGGTGAAAAATCCCATCACAAGTCAAAACTGGTCAAACTGGCTTCATTTGCTGAGTTGAGGGCGAAAACTGTGCCAAAAATCCCTGTGCGCCGCGCGCCTTTCCAGCTGCTTTTGGGGCACTTCCCGACATCCAAATTGAGCTCAGTTTGGCTTGATGGAAAGCCCTAGATGTTTAATTTCCAACCCAAGTGGAAGTTTCCAATGTGGTCTCCATTTGACCCTCCAAAAGTGGATGCTCCCAGAAGTACTTCCTGCTGGTGCAAAAAGTGGCAGAAAGGTGATTTTCATGATGTTTTTTGCGCTTTTGATCACCCAAAACTTGATGAAATGTCTTGGAAATTGCTGATCATGTGTATTTCATCATGACCAACCGAAAAATTTAAGCCACATGTGATTTGGACCTCCCCATCTTATGGGTCGCGCGCTGAGCGCGATGCATAGAGCCAAACAACTTGTTTCGCAAGCCAAAAATTTTGAAACGACAAAATTTTCTCCAAATTTTCTCAAAATTAGATTGAACACCCTCCATCATGTATCATGCTCAACTAATGAAGCCTCAGCCAAAACTTGAAGCGGATCAGGCCTTTTGCGTTGTTTTTGTGCTTTGCTCAAACGCCTCTTAAGGATCTTCATTCTCGCTTTGCAAACATGCATGCGAGCCCAATAGTGAGTCTTCATGTCACGAAGCATGTCCTTGTCCCTGTTTGCCTTCACCAACAAATTCTCTAAATGATTGTTTACCCAGATGAGCATTGATTCCCGATCAATAGGTGTCAAATCACCGGGTCTCCTCCGAGCCAACTCCCGGTCTTCCCGAATCTTCCACAGCTCATAAAGTTCATGCTCATCTTCCAATTGTTTGTTGCGCTACTCTAAGTAGTTGATCACCCATTTAGCCATCTGAAATTTCTTTTGCAGCGACTCATTCTTAGCCCTTTGCTCTCGGATGATCTCCTTGAGCTCTGAATTGGGCGAACTAGCATCAACATCAATGATACCGATATCCTGAACTCCTGAAGGACCCTCATTAACCATGGGTCTCTTGCCCCTATCCTGAATCTGTACCTGTGCTGAAGATGGAGGCGAGACCCCTTCCACATGATGTGGAGATAATACTCGCTCTGCTGATGATGTCAACGAGACCCCTTCCACCCCGGGTGGAGATAGTACTCGTCGTGCGGCTACAAATAAGGCCCTGGGGCCTTTCTGATATGTCACATATACTGGAGCATCAACATGCTCGGTCTCAGGAATGTCAAACTGCGATGAAGGCCCTCCTTCCTCATGAACTATCTCTGGAGGAGGTTGTAGCACGGAAAATAAATCATGGGAGATGAAATCCTCCCAAGAAATACCCTGCTGTGCCAACTGATGCATCACTATGATTTTGATCAATGCATAGTGATATATGCTCCTGTGCTGATGTGTCGGGGTCTTCCTCTGTACTAAAGGTACCATCCTCTCTATGTTTCGGCACATGAAAAACGGGATGTTCATCATACATACCCGTGCGAAATGCATCAACAAACGAACATGGTATGCATAGAGACGTGAGAATTTGCCCTCGCAGCTGAAATATCGAATGATGAGTTTCATCAATGGTGCAAACTCATCTTTCAGGTATCTGAAGGGAAAGGTTGCGCTCAAGTGTCTAATATATGCGGGCTTGACATATGGCTCATAGTAATATCTGTCCAGCATCTGGCGTTTACTCCATTCCTCCCCTACATTTGGTATCCCAGTGGCCTGAGCAATAGTGTCGGGTGACAAAGTGAAATCCACTCCGACAAGGTTTACATGACCATCCTGTAAGTTAAGGACAAATAGACGGACCAGTTCCCGATGATGTTGAGTTTGTGAGATCATCTCACAATATTGGTAACATGCTTGGCGCCGAAAACAATCCATTGCAAGTGGGCAAGCTTGCAATTGAGCCAAAGAGGTAGGCTCCTCCCTAACATGATGTCCACTTTTGCCACCTTTGTGATACCTCCGTGGCACATTAAGCACATTGACCTCTGGTGTAGAGTCACTATCATAATCCTGCTCATATACTGACTCGGTCTCTAGCATGTTCTTTAACAACAAGGTAGCTGGAATATATATATATATATATATGCTGATATAAAACTGTGTGCCAAAATTTGACTGTTGATGTTTTGTCTTTTTATCAGAATGTTGTGACCAAGGGGACATAAATGACAAGGGAATTGTTAGGAAAAGGGAAGCATTAGGGAAATGGGAACAATGGAAATAAAATAAGGAAATTAGGGAAGGGAAAGGGGCATAGAAATGTTTTAGGATTTTGAGAGAGGAAGGTGTAGTGTTCGTGGGGATTTATTGGGGAATATAGGAAATGGGAAACAAGGGAAATAAGAAACCTTGGCAACAGTGATTTTTGAAAACCCTACAGAAAACTTGGCACTTGAAGCCTTATAGCAAATTGATGAACATGGAGGGTTTTGTACACTTGGTTTTCATGACAAATATATCCTAACTTCTTTATATAAACCATCAAAAACAAAAATCAAGCCATGAGTGGAGGCCTACCTACGAATTTATGCATGAGGAGAGGTGATTTGAGTGATTTCTGGGCGAATTTCAAGCATAAACTCCTATGCACCGTGCGCTTTACCCAACGCGCCGCGCGCTCTAGATGCGTCGTGCGCGTGTTAATTTTCACTGTGAAAAGTCGCCTGATACGCCGCGTGCCTATCCTGATGCACCGCGCGACCTGGAACTGACCCAAATTGCTCACAAACTTGCAAAATCACCTTTGAACAATGCTCTTGGCTCTCAAAATGTGGAATGGGTTGAAAATGAGGAGAAATGACTTGATATAGCCTCCCTTTTAATTTTTGCTTGATGAAAACCCATTTTTCTTATGTTTGGTTGCTGACACTTTTTCAAAATTAATAGGCTCTGACCTTTTTGGTTTCTTTCATAAAATAGGTTGAAATGATGATTTTCTCTGATAATT